>JACVBY030000502.1:750537-840160 GCA_017589505.3 Metroxylon sagu
TACTTTGCATGGCGACCATAAAAGACTGCAAAAGCTCCATGCAATAAGATAGCTCTGTTCATAAAAGAGCGGGCACCTTGTTCCAACCTTCATGATGGCCTTCTTGCTACCCACAGACTGATATCTCGGCACTGATCATGAAAACAGAAGGGACAATAGGGTCAGCACTGCATGTCACTATGACATTGTATGAAGTCACACCTAAGCACATGCATATAGGAAACACAACACAAAATCATATGGTTACATATACTACAGAAAAATATAAAGAATAGGTATAGCACACAAATCTGCGGCACACATTCCTTTAGAAAAAGTAAAAATTCTAAATGATTTCATTTTTGTCATTTTAATTGGCAAATACAATTAGCTTAATAACATTCTAATGGCTTTATTTCTTTTAAAATCATGTTTAAGTTTTTAACTAATTTAAAAATTTCCATATGCTTAAACTATTTCATTTTATTTTTAATGTTGTGTGATGGCTAAGGCTGTGCCAATTCATCAGACATCCACCTCTTTTCTATACTATGCTCCAAAAAGTGGCCTCTAAGAATTTTTGTTGAGAAGAAATACCCTAGATTCCAACTATCTCTCTAGTGAATCTAATCAGATCAAATTAAGAAAATCTTGCTAGCATATATATATGTGTGTGTGTGCGCGCACGCGCACGCATGTATGTTTCAAAAGCACCAAACTCTTAGCGGTTTGGATTCAAAATCTGCCTCAAACATGTCTCTATTTTCATATTCTAACCAATTGGAAAGCTAATTTCTTTCAAAGGAAAAGACTTAAATGGTTCCCATTTAAAATTCATCCATCATGTACATTTTCCACATGCATCCTAAGAAACCATATATTATCAGATTTTTTCCGCTCCTAATAGACTTTCTTGACAATCTTAACACCTCCAATAAATCAGAACTCTAGAATTTTTCTATTTAGAGCATGTTTGGTGCCGCTTTTACTTTAGAAAAAAGAGAAGAAGCTAGAAACTGGATCTTTAGCTTCTCCTAAATGCACTTTTTTGACTTTTCTTCTAATAAAAGTACATTTTAGATTATATTAGGAAACATTTATTTTTTTTATAAACAAGCTTTATTGCTTTAAAAATCATCAAACACATTTTTAAGCAATACGAAACATGCCTCTTTAATGACTTTAATCCAACCATCTTTCCCTCTCTTATACTCCTTATTTGTTGTGTCATTATCCTTATAGTTACCGCAAATTATGTCATATGCACTTCTTTTTTTCATGAGCCTGCCCTTTTGATTCTCTCTCACTAGAGAAAAAGAAACAAAACAAAACATAGGATTGTATTTAAGAATTCATGTAAATTAAAAATCAACAAATTGTCAAAGGTATAGATTTACGTAGCTCAAATACCAATGCGGCACCTTGGCATGCTAGAGATCAAGGTTAACATTCTTACGTCCCTCACCCAAGCATCCAAACAAACATACAACAATCTAGCCATATGGCTTAGCATGCACCTCTGTGCTTTCCACTTAGCACCTCTATCAAGCCAAACTCTTCCAAAACCCTTGAACGTCTACAAGCAACTTGATCCCTCAAGCTAACCATTAGGCTCATGGCAGCCTTCATGCTACTAAAGTACTCCCAGGACTGCTCCGCAACTAGGCACCTTTATGTTTTCTCAAGGTTTTGCCCCTCAAGACAAGTACTACTCAACTGAACACCTATGCACCTGATAAAATAACTCATGCCACAATTTATCTACCATGCCTCCAATATGCAAGCCTACTATGTGGCCCTTTCAATATCCATAGACCAAACCTACATGGCACAAGCCCATAATGCCATGATATTGCGTGAGTCTTCTAGACAAGCCAAATACCCATGTTGCAAAGTCACACTCCCACGACAACACATCCCACTACTTCACCATCTGATCCTAATAGGGTTCTGTTATCCAAGCCACCCTCAAGTTTTCACACCATGCTCCCAATCCTAAGCTATTGGCATGGCTCTCTTCATGGCCATGTAGTCTGATACTATCATATCCATAGTCAGTTCATATAGTACATTGCTACAGCACTCACTATCTAAATCGAACCATCAAGAAAATGTTAATTGACCAAGAACACTTCTATGCAGCCAATCCAACTTCTTAGCATGAAATATTGACCTCCAACCCCTTGGCCTAACTTTAAGGCACTATGTCCCAATATTGATATTCTATTACTATTAGCCACGCTTCTGCTTGATGGCTAACTGGCTCTTATAATCTCACGTCATTGCATTGCTTCACAATACTTGCAAGCCTTTCCTGTTAGGATAGGCCAAACCCTTACTTGACTATTTCCTACCACTTATGCAAGATCCAACATGCATAAGGTTGACTAGATAAACCCTCCAAGTAAAACCTTGAAGAAAATCCTTCCATGCAATTACCAACTTGTTAGACTAATATTATCTTGGATATCTCTACACAAGAACACCCAAACAAGGGACATGTCTCCTACAGGCCTTGGAGAGTTGAGCTCCATCCATTGATAGCCTGAACCCCTCTTTAAAATTCATGGCATCCTCAAGTTTTCAACATATGTCTAGGCAATTCATCACCAAGCCTCAAAATATGCTCTATAAGGCCCCTTCAACCATGCCATGGTTTTGTTGTGACTGGCAACAGAAGATTGCCTCACCTCCCTACTACCTTAGCCAAGCATCCAGCCCTTTGCCATCTCTAGGGTTCAAAGATATCGAGGAAGCTTACACCCTGGCTTGATTGGGTTACTTGTTCCACAACATGCTAGGCTCATGTCCAGCACACCCAACAAAATGTCAGCACCTTAAGCCATGACAAAATGGCATTACAATCGTACATGGAATGTTCTAAACTTTCTGTCATTTTTTTTAAGTTTTACATTTGGATTTTTTGGTATATCTTTATACCATTTGATATAGTGTTTTTCATTCTTTTAGTTTATTCTATATTTTTAAATCTTTGCCTTCTCTCTTGTTCTGCAGCTCATTTTGTCAACCAATCACAAGCTTTATCTCTACAAAAATATTTTCATTTATTCACTTACATCTCTTTTTACTTGATTATCTTTCCTTCTTTTTTGGTAAAAATTCTATTCCTTTCATAATAAACTCATTCAACTTAACCCCCATATGTCTTTTCTTGCATATAAGTGTAATTAGTCTTCTGTAGTTTCCTTACCTTGCTCGTTTTGCTGGTCTAAGCACCACCTTTACATGCTAACATGGCAATAGGCAACCATAAGTGATGGATGTGTACCATTCCAAATGCTAGTTGTAAGTGTGTAGACGTACATTAAAAATATCATGCATGGAACTTTGAATATTATTTTTCAATCTCTCTCTCTCTTCCTCTCTCCCGCTTGCCATTTTTGCATTACATCTATGAAAGCATATATTCATATTTGCTTCCATGTCATGTTGCTTGCATATACATGCATCACGTGCAATCAAAAAAAAAAAAAAAACAGAGGGAAGCGGCTAATGTTCAAAAGTGCCAAGCCTTTGGTTAACATGAGCAAGTATTACCTTCCTTGGTGAAGAGGCTGGAATCCTGATCGTAAGGACCTGAGTCCATGCCAAGTATCTACAAAAATGATGAGCAAATAGAATGGTGATTTCAATGCAAGTCTGGAAAACTAAATCATCAGAAATGAACTCTGAAAGAACACACAAAAGTATTACTTAAGGCCAGAGCTTTTTACCATAGCCTCGATGTCAGAAAAGCTGGGTACTTCATTTTCACTGTCAGAAATTTGCTCTTCTTGATCTGAGGTAGATGTATTAGCCACTAGATCTAAAAGACCAAACTCTTCAGAAACTGTTTCTGCATGTCATGGCACAAAATTCCACTGTATAGCTTGCATATCCACTTTCTCTTTACAATCATCAGCTTTGCTTAAGGCATAGAGTTTAGAATGATCAGACCCTAGAACTTGTTTCTCTATAAAAGAATCAATAGAAGTATTGAGTTTGCCAGGTTTTCCTGGATCTTGTGTTGTAATTTCCTCCATCAAGGCAGCAAATGTGGCGGAGGGTAAGGCAACAGTTACTGACGTGCATAAATTTGGGTCATCAACGGTAATAGCTGCAAGTCCAGAGGCTCCGGCTATGGAATTACTTTTCAAGGACTCAACTTCTACTATACAACCATCAGTTGAGGCCATCGTGCCCAGTATTGGTGACATGGAAGACTGCCTTCGTGGAGGATAAAAGAGGTTGCACAATTGCCACTTTTTCCTTCTTTACCATGGTTATGTCCTTTGCAGTATGCTTCCCATCACTGGATAACATCCTGAGAGAGGAGGAAATCAAACCACTTGGTTCCTTAGAATTGTGCTCCCATGTAGATATAGGAACTTGTGGAAGCACTTGAGTGGATAAAAAGACATCATCATTGCATGGAATTTCAGAATCCTCTATATTCAACGTACATATTACAAACCCTTTGACAGTGCCAATAATATGAGATATTTTCAAAGAAGAAGACGGCTCATTAACTTCTGAAACATGAAGACCATGACCATTATCATGGCCAGAACATATCTGATCATAATTATCATTGGTCCCACCAGAACATGACCCTTCAGGAATCATGATGCAGGAGTCCAAAACCTTTGTTGCTTTGGGATCACTTGAGTTGGGGACATCATCTTGATGTGTGCCACTTGGAGAATTCAACAACATAGAGCCCAGACCATTTAGGCAGGAGCTATTCGCGGTATCTTTCTCATCCACATCAATGAAAAGGAGATCTTCATCACCAGCAAAATCTATGCCAGAAAAATCCATGAAGTCACCTTCTGAGATTATTGCTGCATTGTCCAATCCAGCATCAGACATCCCATCATTTGATTTAGGTTCTGAGGTGACACCATCACCACTTGGCATGTCCATGTTCCTACTATCAGTAATAGTCAGCATCTTATGTTCTTTTTCTTCAAAGTGCATACCTGCTGGCAAGGTTGGTGCAGATATGCTCTGAATTGCTCCCCAAATAAGCAGGCCAGATGCTAGAGATGAACATCCAAGTTGATGGAACGAATCCCCACATTCTGAAACTTGTGAATTTATGTTATTCTTTCTTGTAAAATCATCTTCACTACCATCATATTGATCAAGATTAGGTAAAGGTTTTGCTTCTATAACTTCATTGTCATACAGGCTGCTCGTTGGTAAGGGTTGCAGTGGCTTAACATCTTGTCCATCTGGGCAGGCTTTTAAAGAAGCAAGATCCTCTCTAAGGATCTTCAGATCATCTTTTTGTATGTTTTCATGTCCAAGGGACTGATTTGCATTATTTTCTCCTGCTTTGTCAATCGACACAGAAGAAATATTTTCTGTGTATCCATATAAGCAGTTCCTGCCTACTATCCACCTAGAAGTTCATCTTCAACTGCACTCACATGCTCTGTATGAAATGCATGGTGAGCAATAGTACCACATGCAGCAGCAGAATCAACCCTCATAATATCAGAGAAATCATCCTGACCATTATGATAGCCAGTTTCTGGATGCCCATAACAATTTAAGATAGGTGCCCCTAGGGCAATATTATCAACTGGATGCTGACTCTGGGGCTCTAATTGGTCTCCACAACCATAACTATTGCCAGAAGTGATGGATGGACAGCGTGGTGCAAGAAAACCCAGATTGGCAGAACTACAAGGTTCATGGCAAACTCTCTTTCGCTTGGCATGGTAATTGCTCCATACACTCTCCCCTTTTCGTTTGCTGGATAAAGAATCTTTTCCTTTGGAAGTGCCACTTCAGTTAGCTTTGGGAGGATTGGTTATAGAATGTTCAATCTCGAATTCAATAACATGAGAAGATGTTTCAGCTGAGATATCTGAATCATAGAGGAGCGAATACCAACAATCTTGTAGTTCTCGAAGAGTAAATCGACGAAAAAAGCGAACTGCACCTTTAGCCAATGACTCTAAGGAATCACCAGCCTGTGATATACAAGGCACCAAAAAGGCTTCTCTAAATTTGAGACTTAATGAAACATTTAGTAACAGAGGCAACTAAACCTTAAGCAAGTATAATAAAGTAAATAAGATAAACACATAGCAAGAATTTTCTAATATGGACCCAAATAACCCAATATTGCAATAATTAAAAATAGTGCATTTCAGTCAATGCTTATGGCCTGATTTTCATTCCATCTGCTCAAATTTTCCCCTCAATTTATAAAATCCTCATTGCATTCATATCCATCATAAATCATAAAACAAGCTAGCACCATGAAGGTAGGATTGGCTCTAGATGTCAAAATAAACATTAGTAAAAAGGCTCAAATTTCCTAGAATATGATTGCATTATGTTAGAAGTGATGATGCTCTTAAAACTTCAATAAGATGTCATCCAAATATAACTAACATGAGATCCCAAGGTATCTTTGCCAAATGCACTTTGGCATGTGTTTGATTAAAACTGTATATGGGATCATACACATTTTACAAATGAAGGGAGATGCAGTGTAAATGGACATTTTGGGCAAACACCCAGCCAATGTTCATGGGTAGATTCAGCAGTTGACCCTAAAGTTACATTGTTTAAGAGCCAGGTATCTTCCTAGTCCCATAGAAATACTTTCTGAAACTCCATGTAAGGCAACCATCACCCATGCCAATTTCTTTTTATGATTAAGCCAACTTCCATATTAGCACCTTCATTGGGTTGTTCATGAACTACAACAGCCCATTAATATGTGATTACCAGAAAAGCTGATGAATTCAAACCACAAGTTTGTTTTTCTAAGAAAACCACAACACTTGTCAAGGAAATAACAAAGAATTCTTTAGGAAACAAAATGTTTGCTGCTATTCCTCCTTCCAATTGCCAATGAGTGCATTATTTCTGCTGGAGATTTAAATAGATGGATCTTGGCAACTAGAACCCTGAGTCTCTGGTGTGTATAGTTCAATACCAAGTAATCAAGCTCAGTGTAACTTTTGCAACACATGTATAAGATTTGTTGCATCTATTAAACCACTATGGCTTGCATCTAGTCTAACAAGCCAATCAAGGCCTTTCATTTTTGCGGTTCACAACCTTGTTACTCATGGCTGTTGCTGTTCTCATGATCATTTATCTGATCAATTGCACTCTATATTCATGGAGCCTCCTTCTTATCCACCAATTTGATCAATACATACAAGATAGTCTTATATTGCATTTTATAAAAAATGGTAAGCTTCAATAAAACTAACATTTGCATCAAAAAGCATATTGTCACTTCATTCACCCCAACGAAAAAGCATATATTACAGGTTTATGGCTGTTTAAAGAATTAATAAGCCAAGTATGCACCATAACTTTTTAATGCATGTGAGTATGTATATATACTGTAATCAAATCATAAGCACTGCACTAGATCTTTTAATAGCTAAAACTCACTTTAGTTTAGCTGAAGCAGATTGCATTAGAATAGTTAAAGTTGATTGACTCACCAACCAATTAAAACAACTTTATTAGAATAATGCATGATTTCTGGTTTTCGACCAAAAGGAATGGTGCATGCAATTTGAACTATCTGCTTTATGGTACTGACATAGTGACATGCAATCAACGAGGTGCTCTACAAACTAACCTTAGTAGTAGAAACCTTTTACCCAGGGTAATGAACTTGCTCTGAAAACTCCTTAGAAACTCGAACCCACACTCCCTTCCTAAGCAATTTTTTTACTTCAAATGTTTTAAAATGTCTGCAACCCCAGACATGTTCCCACACTCATTCCTGATTCTAGCAGCTAAGGAACTAACTAATGACATGCTTGCTCAAAACTCATGCTGCTTGATAAATACTAATTACCCATTAGATGAACCCATAAAGATCAGGGAAATGCACCAAATCGGAAGTGAGAAGATTTACTTCTTAAATGAGCTGCAGAAAGAGATGGGACATGGACAAATGTAGGTTTCAATAAACAGTTATCTGAGAGTCAAGGTGGGATTCTTTTTTCATTTTCCCTTTTATCATTTTGAACTAGCAGTCCAAATCCAACTAAGGTTTATTGTAAATTTGCAATATCAAAAGGGGTAGGTTCTTTCAAAGGAACGAACCTTCTATGTTGAGCAGGAAAAAACTTGGTCAGATGGTTGCAACAAATATCAAAGGTCCCAAAAAAAAATTTATGGTGACACCGAAGGTTCATGATACCTGGTTAGATTTTACAAGCACATCATTCATTAAACCAATTTATGGAAAAAGGTTGCATTATTTATGTTAGTGTGGTATGAATATTTTTCCCAGTATGAGACTTATCAAAAAGAGCTTCCAATCAGAACCATGGCCCTCTGCTCATTGCTAAAGTAGTAATTCAAGATGCATTGTAGCTCTGATTATAGTTGACCTTTTCTTCATTCAACATGTCGTCGAGGATTAATGTCACCTTAAATATAAGGAAAAACTAAATTAACTAGCAGGATCTTTCAGTATTGATATCAAGGATCAAACCAGAACTAATAGAGGCGTCACAAGGTTGCATTGCATTGAAAGCTCTGTTCCTCTAAATCCTGAGAAACTTCGGTAGAATGGTACTAAAGAGAGTAAAAATGGGTGGACATAGAGTTAAACGAAAACCCAATCTCCCATGAAGAACAAATAAAATCTCTTGACAGAAATCAGTTAAAATAACTCATATCAAAAATTTTCAAATAAAAAACTAAATCCAATATAGAAGCACATTTTTCAGATTAATTCAAGACGTAAAACTGACCGATAAATAAAGTGATTCGAGTAAGAAAATTGTTGGTTAACTGCAATGTTTGAAGACATAGATTGAACCAAGATAAAATTAAAGGAACAAAGAGAACACGAGAGATCGAGTTACCTCGACCGCGTCTTTGAGTAGGAGATCGTCGTCTGGGATCCCCTTGGTTAGGGTCGTGAGAGCTCCCATTGTTTTGGAGGGGGGGGGAGGGAGGGAGAATGAGGTTCAAGGCTTGGCGAGGAGAGGGAAACCGAGCGTAGGGCTGTGAATGGATCGGGCCGCGTCAGGGTCCGACCCGGACCAGAACCCTGTAAATGAAATATCGAATCATTGCTTAAATTAATAGTGAATCGCGGCTTTACTCTATCTGATTGATGGATCAAAATATCCATACCTCTGCTATTGTATATTTATCAGACCGCAAAATATATATATATATTTTTCAAATATAGTTATCTTTGATCACTAAGGCAGGATTTTGATTCAACTCAATGCAATTACCTGCTAGGCCTCATCAGCTGGGGAAAGCGAACCTACTTAGTTAAGCAGGGATTGCATAAGCTATGCTTGCACAAAGTACGGTTGGTTATTATTTAGATAACTCTTTCTTAGTTGTTTTGAAGGAGCTTTTATTAGTTCTCAATTTGTTTAGACTTTTAGCTAAGGATTGTTACATTTGTTTAGGCCATGGATAATTATTGATCATGGGTAAGACGATGATCTCTTACTTGTATAAAGAGAAAGTTAATTGACAATAAAATTAGACAGAAAAATTATTCTGTTTCATATTCTTTATAAATATTCTTCTCTAACTTAACTGGGAACATAGCTTGATCAACATTGCTGGTCCTATCATTTAGTGTCAAAGCTAATGATGAACCACCGAGAAAGAATTGAATAACTTCGATGGTTGATGCAACAACCTGATCTGGAGCTCAAGCCACTACGAACATCTCTAACGTATGGACGACACTCGGAAGGAACCGATGGCAAGGCTCACCGGCCTTCGAGTGCCACAAAAGCAATTTGCTATTGGCAACACACCGGAAAGCTCTTTAAACCAGCTCAAGTCAATGCAAATGGCCATCGTGTCCCACCACGGTACATAAAAATGAACTTTCCACATTATTCTTCTGGGGAATACCCAACCAAATGGTTCAATAGAGTCACCCAGCCCTTTTGATATCAAGGAATTCCCAAGGATCAGCGAGCAACTTTGGCCGCCTTCATCTTGAGCGAGAGGCCAACCAATGGTTAGAATGGCTCCAACATGCTTATCATGAGAAGGGATAGAGATAACACCGAAAATTTTTTAGGGAGAGCTAGTCACTCATTTCGGCCCAATGGGATACGAAGATTATGACGAGGCTTTATCAAAAAACAAGCAATCAGGAACACTAATAGATTATCAAAAGGAGTTTGAAAGGCTGGCAAACCGAGTGATGGGATGGCCTCAAAAGGCTCTCACCGATACTTTTTTGGAAGGCCTCAAAGAAAAAATTGCAAGTGAAGTGCGTATGTTCAAGCTAAAGATGCTTGGGGAAACCATTGAGCTTGCTAGGAGGAGAGATGAAAGGCTTGTAAGGCAACGATGAAGCACTCGTCCTGTGAACTCCTCTCTAGCATCAACCATTCCTCGTCCAATGAATTCTTTCAGCGTAAAAAAATCATCTAAGAGAGGAGATACAAAAATGAAGAGCCAAGGGCTTCTGTTTTTAGTGTGATGAGAAGTTTTCTACAGGTCATAAGTGCTGAGCACCTTAGTTGCTTATGCTTGAAAATATGGTGGCAAATGATGAAGAATCCACAAAAAAGGACAACAACGCTCAGTCCCAAAAGGAACATGAGCAAGGAGAAACCATGGCCATCACCGTCCATGCCCTTTCTGGATGGACAACTCCTCGAACCATGCGTGTTCTTGGCGCTTTTGCACTTCTTCTGACGTCTTCTGTTGTTCATCCTTTTTTGTGGCGTTTATTTGAATAAGAAAGAGTGAAACTCTAGCTCACGATACCTTTCCAATCCCCTGGAGAGATGCTGGTTGTGGAGGTGCCATGGATTGCCCAGAGATGTAGACCTTCCCTTGCACTGTAAACTCTATAGTTAGCCTCTTCCAGTCACCATAGAAGAGGTCCCAATTGCTCCAGCCATTGCACACCAAGAACTACACCGGATCTTGTCGAAGGTCATGAATATAGAGTGGTAGAAAACAAAAATCTTAAATGTTCATATCCACCTGATCGAACTTCTCTATGTATGCAAGTTGTTCGCCATTCGCCACCATCACTAGGAAGGTAGTCATCTTTGTTACTGGAAGTTTACAAGAATTTGTGAAGGTCTTTGAGGAGCCTCAAGAACTACCACCAACCAGGAAGTTTGACCATAGAATTTCGTTGAAGGATGAAGGTGTGGCAGTTAATGTTCGGCCTTACCAATACGCATATTATCAAAAAAATGAAATTGAGAGCAACTGAAGGATATGTTATCTAAGGGCATCATTCAGTCTAGTAACAGCTCTTTTTCATCACTAGCCTTCCTAGTTAAAAAGAAAGATAGGTTATGGAGGTTCTGCACCGATTATCGAGCATTGAATTCAACAATAATCAAAGATCATTTTTCAATCTTGATAGTGGGTGACATGATTGATGAGCTCTATGATGCAAGTTTTATGAACAAAACTTGGCCTCTATAACACTTCAAGCCTGCCTATTAGCCCAATTAACTTCGCTAGCAGACTGAAACCATGTGACCCAAAAACTTGAGTGAAAGTTAATGGGTAGCAAATGGACTTGAGTTATAAGCACTAACACATTTCTTTCACATCCAATATAGGACTAAATTTGAGGTATCACAATCTTTCCTCTTTATAATGTGGCGTTCTCGTCGCACGCCACAAGCTAGCTAGAATCTATCCCCAAGTTGGATCATCGATACTGCAAGGGTAACTTTACGCCATGGCAGAACTCCACCACCATCCCATGAGTAGTCCTTTTTTTATGCCCATCAACTTCCGCATATTCGAATCGGCTCTGATACCATTTGTGTTATGCAAGACACTGCCAACCTTTCAAGCCACCATGGACTCAATTTTTCAGCCTTTCTTACGTAAGTTTGTTCTTTTTTTTTGTTTTTAAGATATTTTAATATACAGTGCATCATGGGAACTATACTTGAAGCATCTGAGGATGATTTTAGATATTCTACTCCAACATCGGTTTGTTGCTAAGCCATCCAAATGTGTTTTTGCTGGAACCCAAAATGAATATTTAGGCTACATAATCTCTAACCAGGGAGTGCAGATGGATCCCCCAAAAATAGAAGCAATGCAATATTGCCACTGCCCAAAATTATTACAGAACTACAAGGATTCCTTGGTCTCACTGCCTTTTATCACAAGTTTGTGAAGGGGTATGGTGTGATTGCAACATCATTAATAGCCTTACTCAAGAAGGGCCAGTTTGCTTGGAATGCAATGGCAGAGAAAGCTTTTGACACCAAGTTATGATCTTAACTCCCATCCTTGCATTGCCAAACTTCTCTAAGCCATTCATCTTGGAGATTGATGCAGCTAAAAGAGGGATTGGAGTGGTGCTTATATAGCAAGGCCATCCAATAGCCTATTTGAGCAAGGCTTCCTCAAAAACATCCAAAGGAGACATTAGTGATTTTGGAAGCCATCCGAATATGACATCCCTATTTATTGGGTCAAAAATTTCAAATTCAGACAGATCAAAGGAGCTTAAACATTTATTGGAGCAACGGATTGGTACCCCTGGATAACAAAAATGAGTGCTTAAACTCCTTGGGTATAAATATGAGATAATTTACAAGTCAGAAAGCTAAAATTCTGCCACCGAAGCTTTATAACGACACCCAAACCTACCAGCTATATTAATTATGTTGAACCCATGATTTGGACTGATTGAAGAACTATAAGAAGTTAATAAGATAGATCCTTATCTGTTGGAACTCCATAACTAAGTTCAACAAGAGACAACAAGTTTGACAAGGACTCGTATATCATCAAAATCTGCTGGTAATTCCACCAACCTCGGGGCTCAAGACAACACCTTTTAACTGAATTTCATGATACAAAACTTGGGGGGCATTCTCAAGTATTACACACTTATAAGAGGCTATCACAGTCATTCTATTGACCTTCTACGAAACGTAATGTTCAATCTCATGTGGTTGCAACATATGCCAGAGGAACAAGCATGAAACCCAAAGCCCAATAAGACTCCTTCAGTCATTACTGATATTCCAACAAATTTGAGAAGAAGTCTCGCTGGACTTTATCAATGGACTGCCACCCTCCATAAAAAGACTTCCAATTGGTGGTCATCGATCATCTAACCAAATACTCCTATTTCATTGTATTGTCTTATCCCTGTACAGCAAAGAAGGTGGATGAAGTATTCGGTCACGCGACTACATAGGATGCATAGAACAATAGTAAATAATGGAATCCCATCTTCATTAGCAACTTTTGGTAGAAGTTCTTCAGACTCCAAGGTTTGTAGGTCAAATTAACTATTGCATGTTACCCACAAATCGATGGGCAAATAAAAGTAATAAATCGATGTCTTAAGATGTACCTTCGGTGCTTTATCCATCAAAAACCAAGGATTGAACTTGCATTTTGGCCTAGGGAGAATATTGGTATAACACCACCTTTTATCAACCTATGGGTATGGCCCTATTTGTAATACCTCAAAAATAGTCTCTCATCAAATGGGAAAGAAAAGATTTAAGTGCTTATAACTCAAGTCCACCTGCTACCAATTAACTTTCATTCAAGTTTTTAGGGCACATGATTTCAGCTCGCTAACGAATTAATTGAGTTTGCAGGTAGGCTTAGCACGATACAAAAATATCAGAACCAATCCAAATATGCAAAAGTTGATGAACATGAGAAAAGGGCTACCTGGTGGTAGAGTCTTACTATGGCATAAAAGATTATAATACCCCAAAAATAGTCCCACATCGAATGGAAAAGAAAAGAATTAAGCGCTTGTAACTCAAATCCACTTGCTATCAACTTTCACTCGAGTTTTTGGGGCACATAGTTTTAGCTCGCTAATGAGTTAATTGGGCTAATAAGCGGGCTTGAGGTGTTACACTATTTGAAGCTTTTTATATGGCTGGCCTTCTTCAAAAATCATAATTTACTTTAAAGACTCCAATTGATGAAATGGACAAGGAGATAAGTTCTCATGATGAGATCCTGAAATTGCTCAAGAAGAAACTCTTCAAGGCTCAAAATTGGATGAAGCAACAGATGGATTCTTGACATCATGATGTGAACTTCTTAGTGGATGATTGGATCTATGTAAGCTATAACCCTATAGGTAATCCACGGCATTTTGAAGGGCACACCAGATATTAGCTAGCAAATATTTTGGGCCTTATCAAATTAGAGAAAAGATTGAAGCTATGGCGTATCGTTTATCTCTACCCTCCAATGCTAAGGTTCACTCCACCTTTCATTTATCCTCGTTCACTCCACCTTTTATGCATCCTTAAGCAAAAATTTAGACCTTTAGATCAAATATGCTCCGAAGAGCCTTCTGTAGATGAAGATGGTCTCCTGAAAGTTACACCATAAGCTATCATTGACTATAGATGGGTAAAAAAAAAAGGATCCAAGTATGTTGAAGAGGCACTACTACGGTGAGGAAGATTGCCCAAGGAAGAAGCATTTGGAAAGTTATCGAGCAGCTCAAGGCTCAATTTCCAAGTATGAACCTTAGAGACAGGATTCAGTTGAAGAGGGGGTGCATGCTAGGCCTCATCGGCTAAAGAAACTAAACTCTAGTTACATAAGGAGTTAAGTGGAGATTGTATGGGCCATACATATACATGAAATACATGAAGTATAAGTTGGTTACTGTTTGGATAAGTCTTTCTTTAGTTATTTTGAAGGAGTCTTTGTTAATTCTCAGTTTGTTTAGACATTTAGCTACAAATTGTTACTTTTGTTTGAATTGTAGATAGTTGTTAGAAGAAATAGTGACCTCTTGCTTGATTGTCAATAAAATTAGTCAAAATATTGTTTACCTCTTTCACTACCTTAGCTGGGAATATGGCTTTATCAACGTTATTGATTCTATTATCAGTCATTTAGATGATTGATGGGGCCTTTTTTTTTTGTGATAAGAGGGATAATTGGGTCATAGTGGATATATAACTCGTTGTGAAATCAATAGAGGATTTCAAGCTTGCTTTTAATGTTTTAAACTATGCATGTATAAAGAGTTTTAAATTGATCTTATAAATTATGGAGTGTACATAAATATATTTTACTCTAAGGAGACACTTGATGGGATTTGCTCTAATAAAATTAAAGGATGGATTAGAAATTGAACATACAAATCCAGCTAATGTAAAAGAGTTAAAAGAGGGTAAGAAATGAGTAAAGATTAAATAGTAAAAGGTCACTGGCTTGGATCAATAAACTTGTGGATTGACGATATATATTAAATCAATATAAATACATCAAAATCATGAATATTGGGCTAGACTCAAAATCAATTCAACATCCTTCTATTAGTCTCCAATTGAATTAGTAGAAATTCTCTATCATTTGATCTTCAATCCTTATTGAATAATTTTTAGTTTTAAATGTCATTTTATATTTAATCATTGAAATATTTATAATTGTGTTTAATATAATAGTAATAGTGCATACAAACATGCTTGATGTTATACATAAAAGGAAAAAAGCTTCATATGCTGAACCTCATAAGAGACAAAAATTGAATGAGAATTAAACAAATTATAAGATGTCAAATAGGTTTGTTAACATTTTTTCTTGGCAGGATTCCATTAAGCCTCTTTTAAAATATTCTTTTAGCTTGATCAACCAAATAACAATTGGCTTATATACACTTGTGATGCATAGGAATGTTTGGTATTTGCAGGAGATATATATATATATTAGTCTTAATTATTGTTAAAGATTTTGAAAGAGTATTTATTTATAAATGTTTAACAAAATTCAATGTACAAAATAGGATCATTTTCTTTTATAATAAGTGATGATTCTTAGATAAGTGAATTTAATAATATGAATAACTGATATGCGGTTAATAAAGTATAGTCATTTCATTAGTATATCTTGATAAGAGTGCTTAAAAATATCATTCTATGCATCTACAAGTGTTAAAGAAATAGCATGCTAGCAATTATCAATAACGGCTATAGATAATCCATAAATGATAGGATTTCATATTTATACAAAATGATCTATAGGGGACGTTTGGCAATCATTTTGGGATCACCGTGATGATCTTAAATCACTAGCAACCCTAATCCCCAGTGATCAAAGATCATCATGTTTGATATATTATAAAAATTCAAAATTACTAACCATAAAATATCAAAATTATCCCTATTATATTTATATTATATTACTATAACATACATAATATAATATAATATCATATAATATATTAAATTATATCATATATTATAATATATCAACTAATATCATATTATAATAGATAAATTATAATATAATTTATTATATAATATAATAATATAATTATAATTATATAATATATTCATTTTATATATCATATTATATATAACTTATTACTATTATAATATATTTATTACAAATAAGGGATATTTTGGTCTATCGATTTTAGCTTATGTGGATGATTTTGGATCATCACTCCTGAGAATGAGGATAGGATCACCCCTAAGAAGATTTTGGATCATCAACACATAATGATCACCACAGCATAGCCAAACAGGATAATCTCATCACCATCCTATGGATCACTAGTGATCTTGAGCGAATCGCCCACACCAAATGCTCCCATAATATATAAGAAGAATAGCTTCTGTAGTTCAATATTCCAATCATTATATGTTTATATTTGTTATATAATAAGAATTTTTTTTTTTGTAAATTGCATAGAAAATTATGCAATGTAGAAAAGATGATTTTTTTAAGTCAAAATAAATTTAAAGTTTCATGGACCAATGAATTCTGAAACACTGAAAATTAATAAGAAATTTATAAGATATAAGCATTTTCTGAACAAAAATGAGTTATCATTCAATAAAGCACTTCATTTTCCTTTTTCTTTCATCTAGTTCATTGCTGTCTGTTGGGATATCATTTGATATAGATATCTTTTTATCTGTGTTTGTTGATTCGTCTTTTAATATAACCTTTTTTTTATTCATCTAGTTGATGATTGCTGCACTGCATGGAACTTTTGACCATCTTTTTAGCAGTAGCTCTCTATCAATTTTAATGGTATGACTACATTTGAACCATAATGTTCACAAGCAATCTCAAAATTTTCATAATTGCTAATAAATATCATAGAGGAGGATGCTTAAAAAGTTGAGAAGTGTGCAAAGTGTGTAAGTGATGGTAATGGCTTCTCATGCTAAAGTACATAAATAATGAAAAAAAGTTAACTTTATCAATAAGTTTTACTAAAATAAAAAGAATAGAACTTAGGTGTGGTGTGTTACCTGCATGCCCTTCGGTTTTGTATATTTCTCTCCTCTTTTTTTAATATCATCTCAACCATCATGTAAACATCAAGTGATGATAGAGAGAAAAAAAGAAGAGGGAGATGGACACAAAATTAGTTTGTAATGGAGGACAAAATTAGTTTGTAATGGAGGCAAAGATACCTAAAGTGCAAAACTATGAAAAAGCAAAGAAGATAATAAAAAAAGCTTGCAACTACAAAGATAATAAAGAAAATGAAATGCTTTGCAATTCAAAGTAGTGTAACCAATCTTTGATCAAAAAATTTGAGCATCAACATATACAATCATTCCACAATTATGACACGCACACTCCTCGGCATAGGAAGAAGTTATTGCTGTCATTCATTTAGTAGAGATTTGAGTGTAACCTCAGCATTACTTTAGCATCAATTGTAAATAGCATAGAGAGGCTAACAGAGAACCTTTTATTAACTATGCATTGAAGAAGAGAGCCAATGAACAGCGTTTCATGCACAAAGCCCACAAAACTAAGCAAGAACATCTTAAAGATACATGTGCTCGAAGCAATAATACATTCTCTCTTCAACTGAACTATTGGCATGCAAACTAAGCCTCTTCGCATAGAAAATGAACATGCTTGTTCCTGAAAGGTTGGCCAAATATAAGAGCCATATATGTAATGCACGTGGCAACGTCAAAGCCTTTTACCCTCCTGAAGCTCGGCTTTCATTGCGTTATAGCCACTATCGTTCAGCCATGATAACAATTATTTATAACTAAAATCAACAACATTATAAGTGCAAAAGACCATTGGAAGAGTGCCTTCTAACGTGCGGATTCATATATAAGTACACGAATTTTGTGGCATTGGGAACGTGATCCAATTTTCAAAGGAAAAAACACATCTGCTCAAAGCAACCAATACCACCTTGCCGTAAGAGCGCACGCAAAATTTAAAGAAGCCAAAGATAAACATTAAAAACAAAATAGTTTCTTTCCGTCGGGAGATGGCCGGCAAATAAACCCAGCCTTATGCGGCTATAGCCAACCGTTTTCAATTAATTAAACAAATTGGTGAACTTTCCAGAATCCGTCCCAAAATCCGAATTCCTTAACAACAAAGAAACCCATCCATCAATGCGGCGTGAGCTTGCGACCACCATCAGACGGTCCCCAACGTTGCGCTTCACTCTCTTTATTATGCACGCATCTCAAAGCTACGCTTTGAGTACCACTTCGCTTCCCCAATCCGATCCCACGCCCTCTCAGAAACCTCTGCCGTCAAAACCCCTGCGTCGCTCCTCCCATTTCTCTCCCTCTTTCTCCGGCTCACCTTAAACCCAGCAGCCATCCGGTCCGATAGAGGAGAGGAGAGCGTGCGAGCGATCGAGTGTTGGTCTAATGGCGTCGGTCTCGGGAGTATCGTCGGCGGCGGAGACGGACGGGCCGGTGCTGAGCGTTATAAGCAAGCGGCTGCGGGCGCTGCGGAAGAAGCACAACCGCATCCTCCAGACGGAGGAGAGCCTCGCCCAGGGAAAACCCCTCAACAAGGAGCAGGAGGAGCTCCTCCGTTCCAAGACCGCCGTCACCGCCCTAATCGACGAGCTCGAGAAGCTCCGCTCTCCCCTCGCCTCCGCCATCCAGGAGGAGCTCGCCCGCCGCCCCTCTCCACCGCCCCAAGAGCCCTCCCTTCCCCCTTCCCCCGCCGCTGCCGATCCCGACGACAAGGTTCTCGAGGACCTGCTCCGCTTGCTCTACTTCAGCTGCCTCTTCGATGTCAAGCCGCAAAGCGAGTTCACCGCCATGATGCTCACCCGGATGCACGAGCGCGATTGCTGCTTGACGTATGACTATGTGACCGACGATGCCACCGATTTGCTCGTAGAGCGGGACCTCAACGCGATCTCGGCGCTGGGATCGCTCGTGACCTCGAGGCCGGCCTACTCCGGGGTCTCCCATAAGAACGCGCTCCAGGAGTGCGTCCAGCACGCCAGGCTTTGGCTTCAGAAGTCCGATCAGCCCATCCATCCGGGGGCCTCGGTGACCTGTATCTAGCTGCCACCCCGGCTTCTTGTTGACTTATTGTTTTGTTGATTGAATTTTTTTGATTCGTTTCTTCGTTTTTGACTCTTGGATTGGTTTGTAGACGCTGGATTGAGGGAAAAACTCGAGAAGATTATGGCATCGGACTACTTCACCACGACGCCGGAGATGAAAGCGCCGGTGGATGTGGCTGCGGCGGTCGGGAAGTACGGCGCGACTTGCCAGGTGCAGATTTCTGAGACCACCACGGTGGCTCAACTTGAAGGTCCCCCGGCACATTCTGAGCACAAGGTGAATTCTTTACTGCTTAAACTGTGCCGAAGTTTGTTGCTTTTACTTGTTCATCATGATGTTTCTCTCATCTATAGATTCTGTGTGCTTAATGTCCTTTTCAATCTAGAGTTACTAGTGTCCAATCATAAGATGGTGATACTACCATCATTTTTCCTTGCATTTTATTCCTCTTTATTTTCTTTATTGAATAATATTAGGAAACTACAAGGTGTACCCTGTATCCAAATATTTCATTCCATGCAACCAATCTTCTTGATGGCATGGAACGTGCTGCTGATGGTCCAGCTTATACATAACTATCTAAAATGAGGAGTAATGAAAAAGATGAGGCCCTTC
This sequence comes from Metroxylon sagu, assembly GCA_017589505.3. Classification (NCBI taxonomy): domain Eukaryota; kingdom Viridiplantae; phylum Streptophyta; class Magnoliopsida; order Arecales; family Arecaceae; genus Metroxylon; species Metroxylon sagu. The sequence continues at coordinate 770,418 of JACVBY030000502.1, forward strand.
TTGTACTTCCCTCCTTACTAGAAATAGAAACAGTGGCATCTGACAATACTTTAGACCATTTAGATGACTCATAAGTTTTGTACATATGTGCTTGATACTTTGGGAATCTTATATGATGAGATGCTTTTATCTCTGAAATACGATTCAATATCAAATGATGTCTCCTTAATCATTGCAACATCCAATTTATGGTTCAAGCCTTATAATCCTTAAGAAAAAGACAAGGAATTTGATTGGAAAGATTTCAAAAAGGATGGTTGGGCACACGTTTAAGATGGGAAATCAGTTTACATATGTATCATTATTTGTCAATATGTTGCTTCTATGATCTTTGATGCTTATTAATATGTGACCGCATAGACTAGCACAAATGGAACTGAAAGTCTCATAAATCCATGGTTGTTCAATGTGATGGTCCTTGTGATATATCTTGGGCATATGATGAATGATTTTCTTTTCCAGCCATGACTATGAAATTAATATATGAAGTTTTGATATTGCGCTCGATATTCTATTTTTATGTTTCGAAATAGGTTAGTGATTTTGTTCATGAAAAGTAAGTTCTTTTTTCTTTTGGTATAGGTGTGTGTCAAAGTTGTATTGCCTTCTAACACTGTAAATCAGTGAATTTATTTGAGGAGATCTAAATCCTTCTCGAGGAACTCTTTCTTTTTTTCTTAATTCTTATAAAATATAGCATCAAGTTCAAACTAGTTCCCGATATGTTTTTCCTTTTGTGATGATTGTTAAAAACATTGCATCTTTCAGCTTCTTGGCTTGTATCCTCTTCAAATATACCAATTAGTTTACTCGAGGATATTTGGGAGTTTAGTAGTTGAATTTTGACTGATGATAAAAAAGTGACAATAGATACATTTGATTATCAAAGTATCTTATAACCAGGTGATGACAAGTTGATTGGTTGAAGTATTTCAAAAACCATCAAACTCTTAAATGAGAAAGCCATACAAATCAATAGTTTCCCAAAGCTCAAGCTTATTCTGGTCATACCTACAATAGCATAGGCACAAAATTTCCTATAAAATTTTGTTGCTAGGCAAGCCTTACTTTACCTGTGAATGATGTGATGCTCAAGTGCGTGTAGTCTTTGCCATGTTTGACTCAATATATAGCTTTCAATGAAAAATTTAGGCAAAAAATTGTGAAATGTTGTAAGATTCAATGAATCAGGTTCTGGAGTTCATATAATTGCAATAGCACCATAACTTAAATAAATGCATGACTGCAGAAATTGCATTGTTTACATTTTGTTGTCTGTTTTGTACCACAAGGAGATTCCTCATGACATGACTAGCAGTGCTTTTGGATCAGGTTGGAGGTAGCCTAGGTTGGACCTGCAGTAGTTAGGGTGATTGGGTATAAATTTTGGCCTGAACCTTACCCTTCCACCAACTAGGTTGGGTATGAATTTGTAAATTTTGGCAGGTCTATGTGTCAGCTAATCAGGTATTTTTTGGAGTCGGGTATCAAAATGGCCCACATGTGAGCTATTAGAAGGCATCAGGAAAAGAAGAAATATGATAGTGTAGTGGTTGATGGGGGCTGGACAAGAGTGGTGTAACCTTTAAGTGGAGGGTGACATGAAGTGAATTGAGCACTAGTCGGAAGTGATCTTGCGATCTTGCAATATACTTTAAGAAAATAACTTATGGTATAAGAGCATAACTATTTAATCAATAATGCAATATTTCATACCCCCCGCTCAGGGCAAAAACCAGGTCTAGAATTCTTCATGACTATTACTATTGTGTACAATATATATATATATATATATATATATATATATATATATATATATATAGAAAGAGAGAGATAGAGAGAGAGAGAGACTTGGCTACATTCAAATATAGCCAAGTTCAGGATTCGGTTACCTTTCCTACCCTTGGATTTATACGGATCTCAAAGCCATTCCACCTTTTTCATTTTTTTCATTTTTGAGATTGGGATTTATAAACTGTGTGGATCCAAGGGTGAGGAAGGTGATCGGATCTAGGCTTGGCTACATCCGAATGTAGCCAAGTCTACCCCCCCTTCTCTCTCTCTCTCTCTCTCTCTCTCTCTCTCTATATATATATATATATATATATATATATATATATATATATATATATATATATATATATATATATGAACACACACACACACCCCAACTGCTAGGTATATCTTTCTAGTCCAAGTTGGGTGTTTTTAGTAAACCTACACTAGGTCCCATATCTGGAATTCTTCATGTAATATTTGATGCATACTTGACCCAAAGGTCCATGTGGAAACGAAATTGACTGGGATTGAATTGATTTTGATTGCTTCCAAACTTGGACTCAAATTCCAAAAACATGCATCAAGCCTGGATTCAAAAGCTAGAATACTTGCACCTCATGTCCCTCTGTCTTCCACATAGTTCTGATTCAATAAGATGTAGAACCTTCATTTTTTGTCTGACAACTAGTTTCGTTCAGCTGCAATATATTTCTGGTTCAATTTGTTCATATTTTTGTTTGTGGATTCTCAAATCAGTGTGCTGTTAGGAGTCCAGTCAAGTTTTTTCCCCTCCTTTTCTTCTTTTACATTATGCATTCATTTATTACAAGTGTCCTTGCCATTCTAGTACATAGTTTATGGCCTACAAATATCTAATGCCTGCAAATATCTAATGAGCATTCTGCTTGTGCTGTTTAACTATCTTAAGTTTCTGACAAAGCTGTGGTTTTGTACCCAGTACTGAATTTTAAGCTGTGGTTTTGTACCCAGTACTGAATTTACATATGCATGCATAGTTTATATCCTATCAAGGTTGATGGCCTACAAATATCCAATGAATGGTTTGCTTGTGCTGTGTAACAATGTTAATGTTCTGATAAGGCTGTTGTTTTGTACAGCAACAACAACGACAATAAAGGCTTAATCCCAAATTAGTTGGGATTATGTGAATCTTTTTTTTTTCATTCTGTTCGGTTTAAAGTTGTAAGATACTGTTATATACCCAGTACTGAATTTATATTACTGGTTCTTATTGTTAATAGAGCATTGCTCACAAAAGTTATAACCGGTATTGTGTTATCATTATTGAGCATATTGATATTCATTCATATGGGATCTCAACTACGTCTGTACTCTGTACTACTTTTGGAATCATGTTTTCTTCTTCTTTAATAATTTTTATGTATCAAGCTCTGCAGAATTGTACATGGAACGTTGGTGGAAGATCAAACTTAAAATTGACATGGCTCACACCATTGTTGTTCTGGTTTATTTTCTTTCTTCTGGGGTTAATTTTTCATTCTTCTTTTTACTGTTAAATATGTAATATTCTTCTTCTTCTTGAAGATCTCATGATTTTTTAGGAGGTTATATTAGTTGTCACGTACATACTTGGTTCTTTGACAAAGATCACTATACTGGTATCAGGTACCATGCTGCTGCCTTGCTAGTACAACACATCCCTCATATTGATATAGGGTTGGGAGACCCTTTTTCATAGTGCTGCTCGAAACCAGTTGTATGGGTCAATACAACTTAAAACGGAGCATAACTATCGATTCCAATTCATACAAGCTAATTTGGCCCTTGCATTGTGTCAAATGTTGATACTGTGCCAGTACCTTACTAATATGGTATGGTACCGCCTGATATGGGATGGTCTGGTGAACCATATTCTATAACAATTTTAGTAATAATAAATGTAAATTAACTCTCGATGGAGTTATGTTCATAGAATTGACAGTTTTTTGCCGAACATTTTTCTTTTTTTTTCCCCATTTCTTTGGATATTGGGGGTTTAGAACCATTAATTCCTTTTAGCTTGTCTGTTGCCTTGATTTTAGATGAATCCGATCTAAGATAAAACTAGTCAGATTTCTTCAGCAGTTCTATTGCATCTGTGTCATACCTATGCTGGAATATTTCTAGGTACGACTTACAGCTTTGCCATATTTGTACCACCATAGACTTAAGTTAATTTTTGGGATCCAATCATGGCTGCATCTTTGTGAGTGCATTATTATATTTTATCGCTATCAAGATTCTTGCTTTACAGTCTTTATGTAGTGCATGACTTATATAATGACTTTATCATCATTGTTGACCACATTGATTATTGTTCTTCAGATTATCTTGTGCAGGTAGCGCATATTAATCTTGCCTCTTATTCTTATATGCTGTTTCTATATGTTTCCTTGTAATCCTGCTGAGGTTGGTTCTGCAGTTGTAATGTTAAATCCTGATGTAATTTCTCCATCTAATCTGGCTTCCTAAATCATGATACAACAGTTTTTTTTCCTCCTTCCTGCTTAAAATGTTAAGCATAAAGCTTTGAGCTTGTTCCATTTTGTAATATTGGTGAAACTTTATTTGCCATGGCTATGTAATTTTCATGGTTACAGCTTTATCAGTAGCACATTGCTTTCATTTTTTTGGGTCATTGAGTTATAACCTATCAGCTGAAATGAAGTTGACTGAATGAATTTTTTAACTTTGCTTGTATTATCATTTTTGCTCTTGTCCAATGTTGGTGGCTTAGGGTGGTTTCATATGAAATGTTTGGGAAATTCAATCCATAGTTCTTGTATCTGTTTTTCTATTTCTTAAGTTTTGTTCCCTAAATACACATCTTTGGATTGCTTTTAGTTTTGCACTCATTTTGTGAATTGTGTTTGCATTTGTACATCATATTTCCATTTCTGATCTGTTTTTCGGTCTTCATAACATGAAGACGCTGATGTACAAATTTACATTCTGTGCAACTTAATCAATCTCTTTACAATTACATGCTCAGTTTTGCCTCACATATTCAACATTATATCTTGAACTTCTCTTGCATTGTTGAACAAAAATTTTGTTGACTTGTCAAGGTATTTTCTTGTAATTTTGATTCAATCCAGTTGAAACAACTGAAGCAATCATGCTTCATAATTACCTCAGTTAACCTTCCACATTTACTGTAATGGAATCGAGAAATTTTGTTTGATGGGAATTTCTTGTTGTTTGCTGTTAGCTGGTAAATCTTTCTTGGTTGAGACAATTTTCATATGAGAAAACATTAAAAGATCATGTCAAGATGATGATGATGCGTATGGTAACTATGCCTTTTCATGTATAAAAAGGTGCATACTATAATCAGTATAACATGAACGGGTTAATATTGAATTTTCACAAATGCGTTGATCGTGTTATAACAAAGTAATTGAGTCCTATGGATTTCAAAATTCTTAAAAATAAATCTGTTAAGTATGTTTTAGAAGCTTGCACCACACACTCTAAAATCAAAATCTTTAGTAATGAATAACAAGGTGGTTCTTTCTCAAGATATGTGCTCCTAGATGTACTATGAACACAATGTGTGTGACAGCATCAGGATAGAAAAGTTGAAAGTATGACAATTACCTTAGGACAAGTTGTTTTGTACTTTCCATTAGTCAAGATGGATATTGCTTCTATGGTCAAAGATGATGTCTGTGTAAAGGTAAAGGATAGAATAGTATTTAGGCACAAGGGAAATAAATGTGAAGCCACTAATTCAAGATCATCCAATAGTGGAGATAAATTATTGGTAATTGAAATGCATGCTTGATATTTTTTCACTTAAGGTGGATGGTCTTACATCTTGTATGCTTGACATTTTCTCTGAAGGTGGACAGCCAGATTCCTTTTAGAATTTAGTAGTGAAGAGTACTTACCGTAGAAGTAATTGAGCCACTTGTATCTTGGTTTATCCTTACATAGCATCCATTCTTTGTTTATCTATTTGCATACACATTGTCAAACTAAGGTGCAATTGGTTCATTTACTTCTGGTGGTGAGAAGTAGTCTTGACTACTAAATTCTAAGAAGAATCTGGCTGTCCACAGAGAGAGAAAATATAAAGCATACGTCTTGATTATGGATTACCCTAATTCGTCTCCACTACATGATGTAAGACCATTCACCTGAAGTAAAAAATGTCAAGCATACATTTCAGTTACCATAATTCATCTCCACTGTGAGATGTTCTTATGTTAGTGGCTGGTACAAGCAAATTATTCTTATCAATTCCAAATCATCAAACTACATTTTTCTAACAAGATCTTGTTTCCACATCCCTTTTTTTGGCAAAGTTGAAATTTTGAGACATAACGATGTGACCATGTGACTGCTTGCTATGCTACGAACATTCTCATCATGTCGCTATATGCATGGCGACTGTACATTTGGCTTGCCGCTACCTAGGTTTCATCCACCCTGATCTTCCTATTATCCCTCCTAAAGCAATTCTAAGTTTACTATTTAATAATTCAATTATACTCCACCGTCTCTGTTTTACCTCTAATGCGTTTTTACTTTTTCTCCATCCCTCCCTCTGAAGACATCTTCCATACACACACGGTAGCATTTTACTTTTCTCGCTACAAACTTCACTATTTTTGGTGTAATGTTTGTGTTATAAGCTTAATTGACAGGTTAGATTCAAATAGGATTCATTTAGCTCATGATGTTATAATATTTCTAGCTTTTAAATGGTATCAATATGCCCACTAATAATCCACCAGTAACATCTCCTTCAAATTTTGTATTAAATCATTACAACATTCTCTCCAAAAAAAAGGTAAGAAGCTTTGAGGACTATTGTCTTGATAATTTGCTGATTTGGAAGCATGGATAAAAGGTGGTTTTATTAGTTGTTCGAGGACTTGTAGAACTAACCATTTTCTAGTTAAGTGGGCATGCTCGGCTCTTATGAACTTGGAAGCCTAAACTGAGTTAGAAGTGGTGTGAGATATGGAAGCAGCTGATAAGACAAATTTCAGAAACATGAAGAAGAAAGACAATCTCTGGGATGGATATTGATTATTTATTTAAAGAGGATATTGTTCATATTTATCCAGGATGATAGGAATAAAAGAGAAAAGTCATAATGCAGATGAAGAAGAAGAGATCTCATGACAGCAGACAGCTTTGCAGATGCGTGAGGGATATATGAACGGTATTTTCCCACAAGATGGTGGAAGTATTAACAATGCTATTAAAAAATGCCGGAGGATAAGAGTTAAGAATATGTCATGAAATACTACCCTGCTGTGATCGGCTTATAATGGATAGAGGCCATTATTTTTTATCTTAAGCATTCCAGGGCATCCTAAAGAGGCTGAATTCTGATTGAAGGAGTTTGATTGGGGCAGTGATCTACAAGATGAAAGGAAAGAGAGCTTTGAGGCCCAATTGGTTTTGCGGATGATTTCAATAAGTTTTAAGGATGGTTTTAAATTGGTTTGTATTCGCCCCCATTTTTTTGTTTTAAATACCTTTATGATTAGTTTGATTATGTAAAGCCAACAAGTTATATTGCCTATTTTAGACTTTTTGACTCTTCAAGTCAAGAGTTTTAATGATTTATCAATACAGTTTTCCATTTGCGCCTAAGCAATCGTAAGTGGATTTTGCTGGTTTTTAAGGGCTTGTTTGGCTGCTTGCCTGGGTTATCTATAGAATTAACCAATAGGAAACCATGGGAGGATGATCAGCAGCGGGGAGAGCAAGGGGCGATTTAAGAATCTTTAAAAACTTATCCCGCAAAGGGATCCATGGGGTATGTGTTTCTTTTCCTGGCCTCTGCCCCTTGCATGAGGGTTGGTGAGCTGTGGGATTATTTACCAGTCCGTTTGTTCATTATGGGTCTATCGACCAATCAGTTTCTTCAGTCGTGTGGATAGGCTCTATGGCCTTGTTGAGGAGAGAGAGGAGAGTTTGCTGCAGAGTTTTTCTCGTTGGGAGAACAACCGAATAGTTATCCCTAAAAAGTTAGGATAAGGCAAATCACCTTTTCAACTGAATTTAGAATCCCTATATTTTAGGATTTTAAATCCTGTGCTTCTCGCAAATGAGAGAGTTTAACCTCAATGAAACTATCTATTTCCTCACAAAGGCTCTAAATTGAGGTTCGTTCCACAGGATTACTCATCTTGCATAGTAGATTGCCAGGTCACTCATCTGGACTGCTGCTAATGAGAGTTTATTCGCCAATTACTTATCTGGGTATCCAAACAACTTCTAAATGCCGTCGAACGCTTGTATATTGTTGCCGTCGTGTGAATGTTTTTGTATATATTGTTGTCACTGTGCAAATGTGTTTGCATTTCTGAACCTCCTCAATGTATATGGAGGAATCTTGATGTAATTTCTTGTCTTTTTTGGTCAGATCGAGCTTTGGTGCTGTCCGTTTGCTTCCATCATTGAAGATCTGAAAAATCACCTAGAGAATTTAATTTGTTCTACCTTTTCAAGGAACCTCACCTTGTTTTGCTTTGAATATCTCATTGATGCCTTTTCAGTAGTCAATTAATCGTGCATGGTATGATTGTTAGAAATTAGGCAAGACTATCCAGCAAGAGGATTGTTGCTCATGTAATGTAAATTTTGTTATGTATTAAGATGCTATTTGGTGGTTATCGAAAATAGTTCTGGATTTGAGATTTGTTGTGACAGGAGGATGAGCAAGATGATTTTCAAGCAACAGAAGTCTACCCTGATCATCAGTCAGCTCCCGCTGAGGAACCTCCGAAGATGGTACCTACTTTAGTAGAATGCATTTTTGCCTTATGTCACACTTCATCTTCAAAAATTTATTTGCCTCACTTTTCTGCTTCTCAGGATGGGGTGGATGTGCTACACCCAACAGAGGACATTGTCTCGGCCCAACAGGATCAGCAGGAACTAGTGGCAGATGTCGGGGAAGTGAACCAAAGAGATCTAGAACCGAAGGATCAACAATATGTTCTGCGGAGGGGTTACCACAACCAGAGAGGTGTAAGTCGTGGTGGTGGTGGAGGCAGGAGGGGCTATCTAAATGGTCGTGGTGGTCGTGGCCGAGGTGGGGGTGGCAGCTACCAGAACGGGCGGAGCCAGTATTATGACTCTGGATACTATCCAAGAAACTACTACAACCCAAGGGGAAGGGGAGGTCGCTCTGGTGGTTCAGCCATGTACAACCATGGAGGAGGACCTCATGGAGTTAATGCCCCTGCGAATGTTGAATTGGGCACAAGCACTTCGGTTCATATCTGATGTGCCAGACATAGACTTCAATTTGAGACCATCCATCCAGTCTGAGAAAATCTGCATTTTGTGATACCCTCACCTGGTTGGAGGATGCTGATTTGATATTATGATGTGGGGATTCTGCTTAATATTTTGAAGGAACTATAGATGGGTTAGCATGCAATTTATATATAGGCAAGTGGTTGTAGAAAAGGAAAACAGAGACTCTTTGTTGGAGTTAAATGTTTTATTTCTCTGCATGGATATGCTTTTTTCGGCGGCACTCTGATCGGGTGTGTCTTCATCTTGACTCTTTTTATACTGGAGATTCAAAGGAGATTCAACTAGTCCTGCAGCTTTGTTGTCGTGTGATGAAATGATTTGGCATTGTAGCCAATTATTTGTTGCTAATTACATCATTCATTAGAATTGGTCAAATTTATAGCAATTCTCTTTTTTTTTTTTTTTTTTTTTTAGGAAAATTTTATGTTAGAAACTGCAACTTCATTTTTTTTCCTTCCCCCTAAAGCATTGAAAATCTTTGAGATGCATCGAAGTTGCCCCCACGCTGCTCATTGGAGCGGAGGAATGATGCTTTATTGTTTTCGCTGTGTTAGAAACGACCTACGTGGTTCTGATAGTTAACCACTTATTTTTGATTCCTGCTTTGTCCATGAAGTTCGTGAAGCTTTCGAAGTCAGATTTGCTATGCTGTGATACATCGGTTGTTTCGAATAGCACATTTAATTGCCATCACAGTTATAACCAAAACACAAGAATTATTGCAAACAAACTTGGCAGAGGTTTCTCGGGTTCAAAGTAAGATGAAGTGATTTAGCTGAACACAGCTTTGATCAATTGAAAATTTTGAAAAATTTTGCATGGAGTTGGCACTGGTCAGTATACCGCAGGGTGCTTCAATTTAACTTCCTAAGATTTAGAAGGTGCATTCTCATTCGAAAAGAGAGAAGAAAAAGAGAACAATAACTTCCTAAGATGTTAGAAGGTGTATTCTCATTTGCTTTTAAGAAGAGAAAGAAGAAAAAGAGAAGAAAGAAAGAGAAATTTATAAAAGGAAAGAGAAAAATTTATAAAAAAAAAAAGAAAGGGATTCAAATTGCCTATAGCAATTGACGCACGACTTATCCATCATCCACATTATATGCCCTCATCTCTTTCCTGATTGTAACCATCTTTTTGCTGGCTGTTGCGCTACCTGATTTTCCATCCATTAGCATATTTTCCACCGATCTAGGCATGAAATCTTATTCTCATCTTTTATCTTTATATATATATATATGATTTTTGATTCCCATCTCAAGTCTGATTCACTTGAGTAAAATCTTATTCCCATCTTCCTTTTATGCATTATCTTTTCCAACGTGTCTGTCCTCTTTAATTGGACTTGATTGAGCTGGTGAGGTGGAGAAACTCCGATAATTATTCCTCCTAACCTATCACTTCCGGCCTTCCCTTCCGCCGAAGCCACCACCCAAGAGGCTAACATCCAATAAAACGTTAGAGGAGAGGGCATGGGGAATGGTTGCGCGTGCTTCGGGGGCAGTGTGGAGGACGAAGAGGGAAAGGAGCGGCGGCGGCGGCTGAAGCGGAAGGGCGAGAAGGGCCTGCCACGGCCGCGGCGGCCAAACCACTTCTGCGAGGACCCGGCGCTCTCCTCATCTCCGATCCAGGTCCTCAAGGACGTCGTCCGCCTCGGCCAGGCCACCACCGCCGGAGCCGGATCGGCGACAAGTACGTCCTCGGCCGCGGCGAGTTCGGCGTCACCTATTAGTGCACGGACAAGGAGACGCGGGAGACTCTGGTGTGCAAGTCGATCTCGAAGCGGAAGCTCCGGACGGCGGTGGACGTGGAGGACGTCCAGCGAGACGTGGCGATCATGTCGACGCTCACGGAGCACCCCAACGTCGTCCGGCTCGGCGCGGCCTACGAGGACGCCGAGGCGGTGCACCTCGTGATGGAGCTCTGCGAGGGCGGGGAGCTCTTCGACCGGATCGCGGCGAGGGGGCACTACAGCGAGCGCGAGGCGGCAGCGGTTGCCCGGACGGCGGCGGAGGTCGTGAGCATGTGCCATGAGAACGAGGTCATGCACATGGACCTACAGCCGGAGAAGTTTCTCTATGCTCATGAGAAGGAGAACTCGCCGCTCAAGGCCATCGATTTCGCCCTCTCTGTCTTCTTCCGGCAAGGTCCCCTGTTGCTGTAGCTGCTGTTGCTACGTTTGGTGGTCAACTTCCACTTTTTTGTCTAGATGTTGGGAATTGATGATGGTTGTTGATTGTGAGAAGGCGAGAGGTTTTCAGAGATCGTTGGGTGGGGGGGGGGCGCATACTACATGGCGCCGCGGGTTTTGAAGAGGAATTACGGGCCGGAGGTGGATATTTGGAGCGCCGGGGTGATCCTGTACATCTTGCTGTGCGAGGTTCCGCCATTCTGGGCTGGTAGAGTAATGGAATGGCTTTTATGTTGTTGTTAAAATATTGGAGTTAGCTTTGATCTTCTTTTGGTTCCATTTCGATTGTAGAGACTGAGCAGGGTGTTGCCCAGGCGATTCTCCGAGGGGTGATAGATCTCCAGAGGGAACCATGGCCTCAAATTTCAGAGAGCGCAAAGAGTCTTGTTAGGCAGACGCTGGAACCGGATCCAAAGCGGCGGTTAACTGCGCAGCAAGTACTAGGTAAGTATATCGGTCACTGCTGGGCATAATTATAGAATTGCACTATGTTGCTTCTTTTATTCTCCCACCTGGCACCTGTGCCCAAAAAAACTTCGTTGTGAATTCCTTAATCATGGTGGTAACTTTAACCCATGATCTATGAGGCTTGTTTGGTTAACTATCATAATAATTTTTCTTGATAATAAGATTACTAGTGATCCAATGTCATCCTATTTGATAATAAGGTATTTCAATAATCAAAGATTATTGATGATCCAAGATCACTGTATTTGACATATCATGAAAATGAAAGATCATCATGCATACAATATAAATAATACCTTTGAAAACTTATTTACATAATATATTAAAATAATATATATTATAATATAAGATTAAAATATTATTAATAAAACTATAATTATATATTATGTATTATATATAATATACAATAATATATTATTATATAATATTTATATGTTATAAATAATTATTATATTATATTATTATAATATAGAAGGAGAGATTGTTAGATATAGGAACAAAGTTGTCTCAATTTTTTTGATGAAAATCATCATCACCATGATGATTGAGCATTCTCATTCCTTTGGATAGGATTAAGATCATCCTCTTGGATAGTGATCCTGATCTCACGGTGATCATATATCACTACCAAAATGTGGGTACTAATCGAGGTGATCTTATAATCATCTTAAAACCATCAATAATGTTACAAAGATCACTCCATACTAAACAGCCCCTATGTGCATTGCTTAATGTCATTGGATCATATCAATTTCAATGTTAGCTGATTTTACTTACACATTTGAATTAATTATTAGTAACTCTTAGGCAATGTTTGGTTCACGGTAATATAATATTACCAGAAGCTTTACATTTATAGTAATCTTGCATTTGGTAATCAGATTACTGAAAATGCAAAATTATCATATATTTGGTTTGCCTTATAAATGTTAGCTCCGATTTTTAGAAATGCAAGAATATCATGTTTGGTTTATAATAACCAAACATGGTAATTAGATTATTATGTTTTTGAATTCTCTTTGTATTTTGTTATAATCTTTTTTTTTAAGTGGCCATCTTTTTTTTTTTGGCTGGAATATGAAATGCTATAGTAAACAAACAAGGATTCTTTATTAAATTATTTTAAAAATATTATATATTTAATATATGTATTACATATAATATAATATAATATAATATAATAGATATTATAATATGAGGTAGATTTGACTACATTCGAATGTAGCCAAGTTCAGGATTTGTTCACCTTCTCCACCCTTGAATCTGCATGAATCTAGGAATCATTTCACTTTTTTACTTTTTTCATCTTTCAGATTCATGAACTATGTGGACCCAAGAATAAGAGAGGTGATTAGATTCAAGCTTAACTACATTCGAATGTAGCGAAGTCTACCTTTTATAATATTACTAAATATATTATTATGTAATACATTATATACAATAATATATTATATTATTTAAATATAATTTTTATATTATTAAATTGTGTAAACTTATAACAAAAATAATACTAAATATATATTATAAATTATTTAAATTTAATAATTTAATATGCAAGGTCATTAATATTAAAAAAAATTTATTTAGTATTTATATATTATTATATAAGTATATGATGGTGTTTAAAATATTAAATATTAAATTAATATTAAATTTAATTTAATATAATATATTATAGTATACATTAATATAAAATATAATTATAATATAAAATATTTAAATACTACTAAATGCATATAAAATATATAATTAGATTAAATATTTACATGGAAGTTAACAGCATAATTTGAGATTACTAGACTTTGGTGATTTTAAATACCCACCTTTTAAATGGGAATTGGATTACCATGGTTTGTGGTAATTTTAGATTATTGAGAATCAAATATTGCTGCCCAAATTACTATGTCTAATTGCCAAATATGGTAATCTACAAGGTAATCTTAAATTCCCAAGGTGAATTACCACCAACAAAACGCCCCCTTATGGTTGGATGGTTTGACTGCATTTAAAACATTTTGTAATATGCTCAAAAATGGGATGATGCATTATTAACAATCCTTCTTGACAACATACTGTTTGCTAGGCTGGGTGATGCTGAAATTCATAAGAACTCTAATTACATTATGGTAGATTGACATTAGAGAATTTTAGCTATGTAACATAGGTCTTTAGAATGAGAATTTCCACAAAACTGATAGTTTAGCAGTAAAACATGGCAGCACAAAGGAGTTCCCTCGTAACTAGCTTGCGGGTTGTGAAAGAACAAAGAACATGGGTGGCTTCACTCTCAATATAATACCACTCATTCAATACCAAGACCTCAAGGAAACCATCCAGGTCCATGTTTGATGTTATAAGTTGGAACTCATTCTATGTAGTCTACAATATGTTTGTGCCTATAGAATTCCATGGAAAGTGATCTGAGGGCAAGATATTTATGTTTGGAGTTCTTGTGTTAACCAACCACGGGAGAGTAATGGACAGAAGATCTGAAATAGTGACACTCTTGACATTGAGTTTGAAGTTCTTAATATGGATACTATCTTATTTGTGAATAGCAAATAATAGTATCTTATTTTGATGTTTGATGGCAATATACAGACAAAAACATAAGTATAATAATATATATATATATATATATATATATATATATATATTTCTATCTAGCATCACTAATGCAATGTTTAAAAGTTGGGTTTTAGTACAATGATAAGGTTGCTCCACTTTGACCTAAATAAGAATTTTTCCTTGATGCATTGCAATGTATATTTAGATCAACAGTCTTGAAAATGTGAAGACAGGAATTTTGGTGCTGTAAGGTTTTAAAAGTGATATTCAAGAAACAACTTAAAGGTCTCATGTCATTTTTTCTGATGATCTAAAATGCTAGCATGAAGGCCCTTCTTTTGCCATGCAGTATTTGGTAGTTAAATGAAGAAGGAACAGCGAACTAATTGATTTTTTAGACATAGAGACCGGTATATATATGGCATTGGGAAGTTCAGATTTTCTGCAGAATTTGACTATGTGGACAACTAACTCATTTAAGGTATGATATATTTATGAGTAAATTCAAAACTATTAACCAGGCTTAGGTATGATATATAGACAAGTGCTAATAAAATAGTACTCATTTACCACATTGCTACTATAAATTTAGGGAAGCATTTGGTAACCAAATAGAATCACTACGGTGATCTTATATCACTGGTAATCCTCATACTAGGGTGATCTGAGCTCCGATGATCTAAGATCACCTTATTTGGTATGACATATACTAGTGATTAAAGATCTCCGATGATTTAAGATCACCATATTTGGTATATCATGAAAATTTTGGATCATTGGTTATGAAATATCAAAATTACTTCTGATTAGTTAATCTCTCTTTACTTGAAAAATGATTATCCCTAATATATTTTGTAAGCACTAAGATAATTTATCATTATTTCATATTATTTACTATAATAATGTTTAAATTAAACTATAATATTGTACTATATAACATTATATTATAATTATTATAATATAAAAATATTATATTATATCATTATAATATAATCTTATATTATCAAATGATATTATATTAATATGAAAATAATATTAAGTATTTTTTTTATACAAATGAGGGGCATTTTAATTCCTAAATTCTAAGTCAATCATTGCCTGGGGTGACTTTGGATACTCGATACCCTGGATGGTTATGGGATCATTGGGATGGGCGATGATTATAGAGATGAGGGTGATTGAGGATTACCATCACACAGGATCATTGAGGTGTAATCAAACGTGGTGATCCCATCACTTCCATTTAGATCATTAGTGATCCTGGATGAATCATCCCACACCAAATGCTCCTGAAGTGTAACTATATAATAAAGATGACCGGCCCTCTATAACCTTGATGAAGATCAAAAGCATAGTTATAGCCACTTAAAAGGATATGGGATAGGAACCTACAGCCTAAGATTTAAGTTGTCCAATCTAAACTTTTCAAATTAATTAGAGTAATTTTTGGAGGATAAATATGCTTATGATGGTTAAATCTATTAGTACCTAAAAAGTAGTCAGAACCTACTAAATACATCAATCATATGAGATGTCTTACCATATACGGTAGAGATTTAAATTTTGTTGGAAATCCTTTGTCCTCATAGCATGTCTGCAATTAGAGTGTCTATCATTAACGTTTTAAATCTCGTGGGATGGAACTGTTCTGGTTTTTTTATGGAACGGGATGTGCCGTTGTCTTGTTTCAATACTTGGGATGGGGGTGTTTCAAGACACACTGATTGGAATGCTGGGATGATAGTAGTACAGTCCCGTCCTAACACTTGAGACAGCAACCCATCTTGATGTCCTGCGAAATGTCTTGCAGGGACCTAAAACCTTTCTATTATAACCCCAATTGTCTATCTTTATCCCAACTACATAGGGTTGGCTTATGCTTATGAATGTATACTGACTTATTTTTGAATTGCGGTAGGCTAGCCATATATGATAAATGGCATGTTTTATTCTAGTAGACTGGGTATCATGGAAACCTATGCTTGTTAAGTGGTGATTTGGATAATTTTGCATGATTCTTTTCAATCTATTGCACCATGATGGTGGTGCATTCAGAAGGTATGATCATCTAATCATTTTGATTTGGTGGTGGATATTAGTTATTCTATATAGTGTTTCAGATGCCTTTACATAACAGCCATTATATGTATGTCTCACTGAATTAGTTAATTCGTGGGATTTTATAAATGATTAACAGGAAAATATTGTTCATGAATGTAAAGGAAAAGATTCAGTGATGGCAAGTTTCGTTGTTTGCCATGTGCTTTTTTCACATGTTCCTCTGCTTCTTTGTTGCTGCTGAATTTGTGTTTGGTTGGTATCATAATTGTCTCTTTACATTCCACCTCTTATAGAGAACTCATGGCTACAAGAAAGCTCCATATGTTCCATTGGGAGAAATTGTAGGAGCAAGGCTCAAACAGTTTTCAGTGATGAACAGATTCAAGAAGAAAGCCATGCGGGTTAGAATTTAAAACGCAGTCTCCTTTTGCTATAATTATGTTGATATATTTTATAAAGCCTGATCTGTTACATACTTTCAGGCGATTGCTGAGCACTTGTCAATTGAAGAAGTAGATGTCATTAGGGAAATGTTTAAGCTAATGGATACAGCTAATATTGGAAAGGTGACATTTGAAGAATTGAAAGCTGGCCTTCAAAAGGTTGGTTCTCAACTGGCTGAACCAGAGATGAAGATGTTGATGGAAACGGTGAGTTTTTTTGTTTGTTTAGCTATCAGTCTCCTTGTTTTAGATAGTATAGGATGGGGGCCTGTTCTTTTACTCTATAGGTTGTTATGTGATGTCAATTTTTTTCATACTTCTATCCTATCTAATTGGAGTGTTGGTTATGGTTTTTTATTTCTTAACCATCTTTCTTGTTTAAACTTCAATATGATGCTTATCAATGATGAAATTTACCCCTTTGTAACGGAGGTTTCATGACTTTTTATGTACTCACTTGCAATATAGGCATGAGGTTCATGACAATGCTTACATTCTTCTATCACACTTGCAGTTTTTCATTTTCAAGAAACTTCCATCGACTTTGAAAGTGAATTCTGCATCTTACCAACCAGGAACTATGTTTCTTTTCATTTTAATAAAAAATTTTTTAAAAAAGATCATAGTGCATCAAATTTGGAAGTGCTGGTATATGTTGTGGTCATAATGTAACACTATATACAACTGAACTGGACAGCAGAATACACACTCATGGACGTTGGAGGATCTTGCGTCAAACTGTTTATGGTTAGCATTGCAGAGTCTGCCAGTATAAATGCTGCACGCATTTTCAGTTTGGTTTAAAACCTGATTTATTTGACACATGTTGCATAGCTTATGGGTTAATGTCAGTGATGCCTAGTGTCACTGCTGCTCTAAGAACTAAAGTTTTATGCCTGAACAATTCTGAAAAAGCACTTTTTCATAATCTACAGTGGTACTAACTCTATAATTTGCATGTCAAACATTTTCTTCATCCTAAATATGTAGCAAGGAATTCAATTTAGCCATATCCATGGAGGACAAAATGTTCTGTAATTGTGTTTGTAGGAGCATATAGGGTTTGCCCTTTTCTTAATTTAAATGATTTGATTCAACAATCCCATGGATCCAAAGTTTTTGAAAGGTTCATGTGTTTTCCATAAAAAAATAATGTAAAACTTGGTATCTCTTGGTGATTAAAAAAGGTGGAGAGTTTTGAATCAGCTATGAGTCGTCAGATGAAGATTTGAGCTCTGACATGTGTTCATTCTTCAATAACTTGGATATTTGTTCCAAGATCCCCAATAGATGGGTTGGCTGTCTCCCAATTGGGCCCAACCATGATCAATGGTAGGGAGCTAACTCCTCATTTTGTCGTTCCATGCACTCTTAGCACAATGTTCTTTAAGGAACCTAAACCACTTCTTTCTTCTATTGCACCTTTATACCTCATGAACCTCTGTTAGAGTTTGTCTTGAGTTTAACAAGTTCGATAAGGACATGTTTCCTAATATGTATAGAACACGAATCCTAATCTATGTAAGACACTATAAATCCCTTTTCTATATGAGTATATATATATATATAACCTTGACCTCAAGGTGAGTGTGGAGAGTTGAAGAGTTTTGAAGAGGTGTCCTAGTCGGGTATATATAGTTCTAGGATTTGTGAGGCCTGAGAAAGGAGATAATTCTTGAAATTTTCAATGTTTTCTTCATAGTGAAATTTTTATTGTTTTTATCGATGTGGATATAGATCAATTGATTGAACCATGTTAAATCTCTATGTGCTATTTTTCTTCTCCTTTCTCTTTTTTTCTATTGATCTCTTCTTCCCGCTATGCGTAACAAGTAGTATTAGAGTCTGATTCTTAAGGGCATGTAGAGGAACCATTTGGCAACCATTGCAACGCAAATCATGAGGTGCGATGCAACAGTAGCTACATGCATCTCGAGGCAACATGAATCTTAAGGCAGTGGCTCCAAGGGGGATGCCCGATTCCCTATTTTGTGCTAGGCAGGGCATTATCAGTGATTCGCAGCCAATGGCCGATGGTGGTTGGATTCCCAAAGTGGCCTTAGTTGGAGAAAGAACTCATGGTGGAGGAAGACGCAACAGTCCGATGAGCCCTCTTTTCTTCCATTTTTCAGTGGAGAGGTGGGGGCAAGCTAGGACGGGTATTTGGTGGTTGTTGGACGCAACAAAAGTGGAGTAGCGGACTAGGTTTCTTTGGTGTTTTTTATGGCTGAGGCAGCGCAGTACAGAGACTTGGGACCAGCCTTCGGATTCTTCGTATTCATTGCTGTTGTAGAACTGTTTTCTTTCGTCTATTAGTCTATGCAATTTTTATTTTGTCTTTTTTGATAAAGTGAGTGGTGTTCCTTTTAGACATTTGAGGGTTTGTGAGCTAGCTTTGAAAACCTTCAATTCCCTGTAATCATGAGGTTAGAGAAGGCAAAAAAAAAAAAAAAGCGGGGGGGAGAGAACAAGAAAATTAAGCGGTTCTGCTTTAGAAGTTGAGATGGTAGGACCAATTTCTTGCATTTCTATTCTAGTCGTCGTTACACAAACCTTATGTGCACTTGTGCTGGGAATCTCATCCTTCCTTTTTAATTGTGAAGTCCCTTGGAGGCTTCCAGAAGCCTGGTACAGCAAAGAATTGAGAATGATGTAGCTTGGTATTTGCATGGAGCATCATTTAGCCATGTTACATACCAATCTTTTCCAGCCAAATGATTTCTGACAACAGCCAGCAGCTATGGATCCAAGAAGCCTATGGAAGATCCATTATCCTGAAGAAAGTGAAATTCGTGCACCGTATACCCATGCGAGTGCTTGGGGCTCTACCTGTGGCACATGAATTCCAGATCGGGCTGTGGATGGCACAGAGTGCTGTTAATGGATGGTATAAGGGGCCTGCAAAAATACTCATACAGCGTGGCCATATGATAGCTCGAACAATGAGATCGACTGCTTGCCCGTTGGTTGTCAAAGTCGATAGGACGAGCTCTTTTTCGAGCAGTTCAGGCTCGCAATAAAACGAAAGCTGGAGTCCAAAGAACATCGCCCCAGCACGCTCTGTTCGCATCTAACCGGGGGGAACAAGCCTAGTGGAATTTGAGTTGCAAGATCCTTCAGATATCAATATTATAATCCACAATCATCGGTATTGCCACCTACTTTTAGTCAACAAGAATGACTTTACATTTGAATTTAAATTTTAAAGGTTAGTTTATCATGAAATGCCAGCTCAGAATACATTATCATGGTATAAGGTGACCATTATGATATAAAATGATTACTGCATGGTATAATATAGTGGCATGGAATAACGTAAAGAGATTCTTCGTGTGCCATCCCTCATCCGTTTCTTTTAAATACATGACAGCCATAGTTGTGCTTTCTTTTTTTTTTTTTTTTAATATAATAGATATAGCTATATATTCTTTCCATTTTATTTAATCTCATCCATCTTAGCATTACTATCAGATTGTATGATAATAAATGTACACATCAACGGAAGAATCTAGTAAATCTCATTATCAGACTTTTGAATCATCTTCATCACCATCATAATGGATACTATTTTGCTGGACCATTATTTTTTTAGGTGAGGCTTTCATGGTGCTTATATTTGCTTATAATTAATTATTGTAGAAATTCTATAGTGGTCACAAGTATCAATTGCCAGTAACGCTCTTTTATGAACGTTTGTAAAAAGTTATAAATTCAAAAAAAAAAATATATTGTAGTCATGATTTTCAATGGTTGATTTTTTTTAAAAAAAAAATATTAAGCATAGATATTTTAAGAGTTGGATAAGTTGTCGCATAAAGAATGCGTAGATATAAAAAAGTTTTTAAAATAAGGAGAGAAAAATATAAAAATTGTTCTATTTATTTTTTTATGAGAAGAGGATAATAACTCATTTATACTATAATTATTTAGGCCTAAATATTTCAGATGCGCCATGCAAGAACTATAGTTTGAAATTTTTCAACACAACTGGATGTTCTACTTTACAACACAATTGAATGTTCTACTTTACATAAGCTTGATTGGTAATATGAATTCCTCTTCTTAATAATCAAGATTATAATTAATGGATTTTAAATTTAGGAAATATTAATCTTTTAACTTTTTGAAAAGCATTCAGATTTAATTTTTGCATAACGCACACTATTTGCTATTGCTCCTTTGAATACAATTAGGCATAACTAGGGCTGCCACAGAAACTTCAGTTCTCTATAAAATGCAACATGCTCACTGATCCATGAAAATTTTCATTTCACAATTGCAGTTCGTTCAAGCAAGCAGGTGGTGCCGATTTCACTCTGCATCATGGTTGCACCATATGTGCATACATGCTACACTTGGGAGTATATCACGGACCACTATTCACTTGTTCTATCAAATGCATGAATGCATCTTATCCATGCATTTAATTACTTTTCCTTCCAGATAGATGTCTCTGCCAGCGTGGAAAACTAAAAACCTGATCTTTTATTTGATCCACCACCAATGGACATGGAACGCAAGGGATTCTAGGTTCCGTTGATCCCATCCCCTCCAGCGATAATGCTTTTCTTCTCCTTCGTACGTGAGGAGGACAAGGATATGACCTACCCCTGCTTTGAGTGGGCGTGCCTGATTGCCTGTACTTCAACTCTATTGCTGCGTGCCGAGTTTGCGGTATTGGCTTCATCCAGGACAGCTGGGAAGGCGAGTGGGTGACAGCAACCGGCACGAGACTCACGGCTTGGGACCTGTGAAGTAGAAAAAGGCGGCTCGATCGGTGCATCCCAGTGCCTCTGCTCCCTGATTGCCATTTTTTTTTAATGATCGAACACCGGAGGCACCCTGATTGCCATTTTATTTTAATGATCGAACGCTAGATGACCCTGTTCAATTACCAAACTGCCTCTAATTTCGTATAAAATATGTGAGGCCGCAATCTGCCTCTAATTTCGTATAAAATATGTGAGGCCGCAATGCATGAATATGTCAACCCCCGCAAATTGTAGGCTTAATTGACACCCGCCCTTCGATGATGGACCAAACTTGAACTTTTATTTTGTTATTGACACCCGCCCTTCGATGATGGACCAAACTTGAACTTTTATTTTGTTTGGCATTCAGTTAATACCTGATCCAAATTATCAAAATTTTTAATTTTTGATCTCTCTTGATTGAGTGATGATAAGATTAGTGTGTTCAGGGAGACTAAAAATTCAATGGTTAGTTTAAAAAATGCTAATCATTAAAATTTGATCCATTGAAAGAACAAACATTCAATTGCTCCAAATCATAGGCCGCACTCTTGATTCAAGTAATGGAGTTCATACCTCTCCTTTTACATTCTCTCATTTGCAATAATCCTCCCTTCTTTTTGTTAACTTAGAGGTTTTGTTCTTTGATAAAAAAAATTTATGAAAAAATTAGTCAACTTTTTCATCACCAACTTACTCATGTTCTTTTGCTTTCATCAGAAAAGTCAAAAGTGCGATATCTTTCCTTACCTAAGAAAGCTACTTTTATCAGATCAGTTCTCTGTTCTTGATCTTTTTGCATTATTTCCAATGCGGTGCGGTGGTGCCATGTAAGTTTGCAGTCTGGATTTTAAGGACGATTAGGAGCTTTTTGTGGGGTCATGAATCGGGATGAAAATATCTTCTTACCATCTCTCGAGATGTCATTTGTAAACCTAAACATGAGGGTGGCTTGAATATTTCAATCTTTCAATACTGATAAAAGGTGTTGATGGGATGGGCAGCAGATAGATTACTCCTTCAATCAGAGAACTTGTGTGCTCATATCCTTTACTTGAAGTATCGATTCAATGGTAATTGGAGTACTTATAAGCCTCCAAAAAAAGCTACTAGTATATGAAAGATCTTCTGCCAATTATCCAGACAGCTCTTATGTCATCTTCTTTGGTCCATTGGTCGAGATGATTCTATTGAAACTGAGACGCAACCATGGTTTTCTACCATTTCGCTCAGTCAATGGTCTGTTTGTTATGATATGTGTATGCTATCCTCTTTGCCTACTGTGGATAAACTTCTTGTAGCTCCAGGGGTTTGGAATTAGAAGCTCTTAAATCTCATATTTTCTCTTACTTTGGTGCAAGAAATTAGTAATACTCCAGTGGGTGGGATTGATGAGAAGGATATGTATTATAAGTCAAAGGTTTCACTTTGAGACATTTATAAGGCACTTTAGTGTGAGGGGATCTTTGCTCCTTTATCTAAGTTCAAAAAAAAAATGGGGTTTAAAGGGTCAACAAAGTATTCTATATTTTCTATGAAAAGTTTGGAATAAGGTGTTCCTACCTCTGCTTTTCTAGCATAGCAAATTCCTTTAGTATCTCCTCTTTGTGGAAGATATGGTGTCCATGATGAAACTCTAGACCATTTATTCTTTACTTGTAAAGATTCTTCTCTGGTGTGGGCTTCTTTGTTGCACTACAATTTTAGTCATATTCAGAATATTCATCCGGAGTGGGAATTTTTTTTTTCTTAAGGACCGAGATGAAAGGTTGCGAAAGGACCAAATAAGATTAATTTATGTGCTATGATGGATATGAAAGGTTACGAACGAGCTTTATTTTGAAGGAAAGCCATTTAGGCCAAGTTGGGTGATTAATCAAGCTAGGGGTAATCAGGTAAATTCATTCATTCTCAAAAGTCATTGAAGGTTAGAAATCTTGGAACTTGGGGTTCCTATTCACGAGCTCTATGGCCTCTTTCAAACTTGTTTTTGGGATGCCCCTACAATCAGGTTTCCTTCAAATTAATTTCGATAGCTTAATTTATTCAGATCGAGCTAGGGTCAATGTAGTCGTTGGAGATGAACTTGGGTGTATTCTTAATGGTACAACAGTTCCTCTCAATACTAATTTAGTAACGTTTGCAAAGCTGATAGCAGCTTGATAGGTTTGAGAGAAGCAACTTTGAAGTATCATTGTTCCATTGTAATCTTGAATGGGGACTCTAATTCTATGGTGTCTTGGACTCAGGGTTGGTCTCACTACCTTCGTTCCTTTCTCATAAACATCCATAAACGATTATTTGGCTAATTGGACAGCTGTCTGGAAAGAACGCATATACTAGAGTTTAATGTTTCTCATTGAGCTTACTCAATTGGCTATGGCGGATGCTCGAGGTTTTTTGTTTTTGAGGCCTTAGGTCTCGTTCATGTTATAGAAAAATAAAGGAGGTCAAAAAGATAAGTTACATTCCCTCAAATTGGGGTTAACACTTAACCATATAAAACATGTCTATATCAGTTTCCTATAAATTAGGTAAAATATTTTTTTATCTTCCTCCAATAACTCTACACAATTATGATTTTTTGTTCCATTAATTATCTTCAATTCTTACTTTCATCCGTTTTTACTCTTGAAGCATATTCGAGAGAAAAAATAAGACAATAATGTTTGTAAAAGATTTAATAATTAAAATACAAATATCTATTCATGATATAATCTATATTTTATAAAGGGATGTAATACTATTATTTAATTAGTAGATAGTAACTATAAAAATTTATTTTTATTTTAAAAAATAAATTTTATATATGATTAGTGTATTATAAATTTGGTAGGAAAAGTTGAGCTTCAATTATAAACAAATGGTATATAATTAGTATGCAAAGTAGGCTTTGAACAAATCTCAGTAATTTATCTATAAAAGTTATAATATAAAAAAATAAATTATATGGACTAAAAAATATAAATAAACTATTTTTTTTGCCTGCTCGAACGATACATATAAATTTATGAATAACTTTGATATGGAACCGCCTTGGTAACTAGTTTGGGCCATGCAACAACACCTATCTTTTAATTATTATTAATTGAAAATATGTGATCCACGAGACAAGCCCACCTTCCGCCTTATCCTTCTCCCTTCCACTCACTTCGCTTTCGGTAATCTCTCTCCACTCGCGTCCACGTGAACCCAATCCCAACCGAACGAGCTCCTTTTACTACTTTTTCTAGGTTCTCTGCGTCCGGCCCAGCTGGCCGACTCGGTCCTCCGATTTCTGCGGTCATGCAACCACTTCGGCCATTGCCATCCGGTTGGCCAAATCAAAGTTTGACCTACGTGGCTTGGTTCATAACAGAATATAATTCTCATGGTTCATAATAGAATAGAATTCTCAATAGAAAAAGATGGAACCTTGATTACGAGGGGGAAAAAAAAAAATGAAAGGAAGGATGGGAACTTCTTAGGCCTTTAGTCTCCACCACGCTTATCCATTGAAAGGGAAAGAAAAGCATAAAGAGAAGCCTCATGGCATCAAATCCAAACTGAACTATGATTAGACTTTAGATATCCGAACAGCACACCCACCCACGAAAGCATGCCTCAAAAGAACGTGTTCTGAGTCAGAGATCACTCTGGTGTCCTGAGAGTACGGCGCAAGCAAAACCCCCCCATGAGTTCTGAAGTTTGACCCCTCAATGATTTAATATGACTTCCAATCATTTAGTGTTTCTATTTACAGGCATCTTCCTGGCATAATTGTTATTTAAATGAGTATTCTGGTCCTTGTGTGAGTCTTCTATCTTTTAAAATTTAAGGATTCATTCATTCTTCAAGCTAAATTATTCTGGCCTTTGAACATTGAAGTTCTGACTTAAGAAACTATGTAATTAAAAATTAGGAGAGTGACGGAGAAAGCATCATTCATTTCTATGGGGTCCAAGGAAAGCTGTTCTTTAGGATGATTGGCTGCTAAGAGCTCGATGGTAGTCGCACATGATGAATTCACTTCAATCAAATAAAAAAAAAAAAAAAAAAAAAAGGTGTGAGTGCCGTGGAAGATTGTGCATATTATTTGACATCAATTTCATCTCAACTTATAACTTGGAAGTCCTCTGGATTCTAGTCACAAAATTGTGGTGCATATTAAAGTATATATCATTTCATAATTTTACTTTTTGGTCAACTTCGACCTTAATTTGCACATGTTTATTAGAAGCGTCCGGCCTTGTGTTATGACTTAAGCATCAATTTTTATTAAGAATTTTATTTTTTCCTTTTTATTTGAATTGCTATTCTTGTTATGTATCACGTTAGGGCTTGGACTTTCCAAAAACAACTATATTGGCAGACCTGATAAAATTGCAGCTTGCTCCTCAATCAACCATCAAAGTAGAGATTATTTTCATTCCAATTATTTAGTTCTAGCTATTTCTTTTTTTTCCCTACAATTTATGTAAATATACTTATTGATTAACTTGACAAAATTACTAGATATTATATACTGGTAACTTAGATTTGTTCCCACCCTTGTCCTGATAAAAAAACAGTCATGTAAGAATTCGTTATGAGAATTTTTACTGAAGTGTCATGTTCATCACTCCATAAACATGTTAAAATGTTAATACAAATTTCCACTTTATCACAAAAGATCACAGCACAATATTTTTTAGGGGCAATTGATCTTTTCATTTTTTAATTCAATTCATATATCCTTTTTCTTCAATCGACTGCATGAATCATTTAAAATTATTTATTATAGTACATTTTTATACCTGCTATTAGCAAATTGGCAAGCCATCTTCCTCAACATAATATTGTCGTTAGTGGCTTTTATGATGCTTTAGCAAAGGAGATACATAATGCCTATTAGTGAATCGAAATCATATGATCCTAAAAACTAAAATTCGAATGAAAATTAATTGATAACAGATGAATGCACATAAATTAATTGGTACTAGATAAACATGCATAACACTTTTCTTTTGGATATTGCAATTCTTACTTAAAATGCAACGTCTTCATCGTACGCCATAAGCTACATAAAATCTATCACGAGTCAGATCGTTGGTGCTAAAAGAATGGCTTTATGGCATGATGGGACTCTATTATCGTCTCTTAAATAACTTTTTTTTTTGCTGATCAATTTTTGCACACTTAGATCGGACCTGATACCATTTGTAATATTCTAAGCTCATCTGCTACTTTAATTATCCTATGAACTTGAGTTATAAGTATATAATACTTTTTTTTTTCATTTGATATGAGAATATTTTTGACTATTATAAGATATAATAAAGGTTTTTTAAGTGCTGCTTTAGATGAAAAAAATGTGCTACCTGAATAATTTTAAATAATTTATATATTTGACTATGAAAAAGATACCCAAAAATAAGTTTAAAAAGTGCAAAAAAAAAAAAAAAAAAAAGAAGCACTGCTAATATAATTGTCCTTATTTTTAATTAGAGAGAAAAAATAAACACAGGTAGCTTTTGTCAAAGGGAACGCTGCATGATGTATGGCCCTACATCTTTTATAATATAGCTTTCTTTGCAAAGACAAGGAAATGGATGCTGGCCCGGCAGTCATTCCCCTGGCCCACCGGGTCCGGTCAAAAAGTGTGCACCTTCCGAAGGATTCCCGAATCCGGTGGACCCAAACAAGTCCCCTTCCATTCCCATCCTCTAATATATTATATATATTATATATTAGACCGCGTATCATACCATTCCAAACCCTTAAAAAAAAAAAAAAAAAAAACCCCAAATTTCAACCCAACGACTTACTTGCATCACACAATTTTCGCGACTCCGTCGCCCTCCTTTCCTCGCAATCCGGCAACCACTGAGCGCAACGATGATGATGATGATGATGATGATGATAGCAAGCCTCTCGGTCTCCGGGGCTGATATATTAGCAATACCAATCCACCGCCTTTTTCTGACCGTCCAAAAAAAACGTGAAAGAACGAAGAAATGCAAGAAAAGAAATAGCAAGAATCAAATGCCCGAATGATATAAAAAAGAGTTTACCGGTGTCTGTTTTATTTCTTCCTCATTCTTGGGTTTTTTTTTTTTTATATTTGTTTTTAATTTTGGTGGCGGCGACGGTGACCGCAGCGGGGGGTTGGGTCGAGATGCGGATCTCTCCTCTCCATATAAAGCCTGGGTTTTCTCATGTGTTTCCTGGGATCTCCTCCTCCCGGCGTTGAGAAGAGGAGAATCGAAGGAGCGATTGGCGAGAGGGGGAGCAAAAATGGTGGAGAATCGAAGAGAGGCGCCGAAGAAGATCAAGATCGGTGTCTGCGTCATGGAAAAGAAGGTGAAACGCGAATCGGAGGTTCTGTTCTCGGTTCTCTCTTTTCAGTTCTCTTCCTGTTCTTCCTCTTTGTTCTCTCTCCCTATCGGCGTGTCTTTGTTTCTTGGTAATGCGATTCTGTTTTTGGTTTTCGGTATGGATTTTTTTCGTTCTTGATCGCTTATGATGCAATGGTCGGTTGACGGAGTGTTTTTATCGATTTTTTTTAAGTTCTTGATGTCGTATTTCTTGATTCAGAGCTATGAATTTACTTTCGCTTAGATGGAGGTGATGAAGTTTGATTTAATGGTCAGTTCCAACAGTTTTTTTTGATTCTTTTTTAGTTTTGGATCTGTGTTTTCTGTTCCTATGTGGGGGACCTTTATTTTATTTTGATGTGATTAGATAGAGCTGATATTGGAAAAGAATCCTTGTTGATGCAATAATCGGTTTTTAAATATTTTCAACCTTTTGCCTTCTGGTTTAATTGTGTTTTTCGCACTGTTTCTTCTGGATGTGATCTTTCTTTTGCTTAGTATGGACTTGTTTCCTTTTTTTATTGGTTCTTCCTTTGTTTCAGCATAGATGTAGTGGTATTGGAAAACAATACCTTATCTTCTTTTTCGTGATTCTGTTTCTGGTTTTGATCTTGCGCCTATTGGTTTCATAGGCATTTTCTTCTCCCATGGGGCAGATTCTTGAAAGACTACAGGCATTTGGTGAATTTGAGGTAACTTGTTTTCTGTGTCTTTCTTGGACGACAATTCAATGATGTACCATGTAGGTTTTTTGCCCATCTTTTATACTTAGAACATGGAGCCTGGAGCTCAATGAAAGAATGTACTTCTTTACGAGAACAAAACTAGGAAGAAAGGGGCAGGGTTTGATATTTTTTGTCATTGTATGCTGGATTCCTGTTGATGCAAGCAGGTTAATGCACGGATATGAAAGAATGGCCGGTCACAGCTAACTGATTAATCTTTACCAGTTTGTTTTAGGAATTGCCATAAGCACGTATTTGCAAATGTAGCATCTGTGTAGACACACACACACGCACACACATAAGAAATAGGTTTGTGCACTTATATGTGCCTACGTATCCAATGTACTTGCACAGGTACACAAATATGTAAATACCTAACTATCTTTGTGTTATCTACAAACTTGTGTCTACATCTGGGTTCATAGCGAATCACTGTTTAGCATTCAAGGAAATTTACCATATTAGCTATTATCTAGTACAATTATGAATTGAATGTAAGTTTCTGTAGGGAAAGCATGGTGTAAATAGAATTAGGCTTCAAGATATTTAATTGTCTGAAATTATTCTAAAGTTTATTCTCAATGTCCTTTCCTTCTTTTATTTCTTGTTTACTATCACTTTTCTTTCCCAATATTTTCATTTTGTACAATACAATGTGTGTGTGTGTGTGTGTGTGAGAGAGAGAGAGAGAGAGAGAGAGAGGACCAAGCTGCTTGGAGGGCGGCTCAAGCTCAGCTTGAGCTTGAACTGTGAGCTTAATATAAGTTGTTCAATCTCGGCTTGTACAAGCTCTAATCTGAGTTTTTATCAAGTGAAGCCAAGCTTCCCTTTATTTTTGCAGGCCGTTCATAGCTGTGCTTGGCTTATTTGTGAACTGAGCTCTGAAATCTATTTGATCTTGGCTTATTTTCTGAGTGGAGCACAAATGAGCTGTTCTTGAGCCAATCCCAAGCTGCTCATGAGCAGCTTGGGTTGTTTGCAGCCCTGTGGACATGGTGCCATGCAAGTAATCTTTCGTAAAACGTAACTGTTTAAGACAAATATCATAGTCAAGCACAACCACAAAGAAAGGTCCATTGAGTTTGATGGATATGGGAAAAAGGTCAGGTACATAAGATGGCATGGTATAAGAGAGAATCAAGAGAGGAGAAAACAAAGAATGGGTTAAGTGGTGCCCTTATATAGTTGATGCACATGACATGATAAATAGGTATCTCCTGCGTATGTTTATATTATTTGTTAATTGATGAGTTGGAATGGCATTGCTTACATACATATTCTTCAATTGTCTTACTTCATTGCAATTTGAGGAGTTATTTCTGTGAATATGTTCAGAAGTTGATTGCAGATGATACATAACCATTACCACCAAATGTTGTCTTAGCAATTTGGGATTGACTGTAGTTATTATTTCATGCTGCTATTCTTATCTAGGACTGCATTTTTAATTATTGCAAGCACGTATTAATTATTTCTTGCAGTTTCTGCCCCGTTCCATATTAGATTTTTTATTTACCTGCTTCTTTGCCCTTGAATGGTGCAATTCCTATGCTTCTCTAAATGTATTTTTCTCTTATCCATATCCATCCTAATTTTAGGCTTTTAGCATGAATACATGTTGGTGGTTGCATGTTTGCCAACTCATCTTTTGTGTTTGTTCCCTATTTATTGCAAAATGTTATAAACTTAGAGAATTTTTGTGTTTGTTGTGACATAAAACTTTCCATTGAGTGTTAGAGGCATGCGATGGTTGCAAACATTTAAGACTTGCTTGACTCTACCTATATCAGTATCCGTTTAATCACTGTTCTGATATATCCAAGGTAATAAATATGATCAAAATGTGATTTCTCTTAGTCATTCAGTTCAACTAGGGACTCATATATATATATATGGGTATCACCATAACTGAATTTCAAACCCTCTGCTCTAGTTCCACTTGTTTTTTTGGCCATGTCCTCCAAAATTTTTCTTCATAGTTCAAATTGACATAAAAAAATTGAACTAAGTGGCGCTACTAGATGTACATGGGCATTTAGGAAAAGGTTGCTTACATGTGATGTTGACCACAGATAGCTTTCTTGTAATATGGAACCCCGTAGCTGATTTACAACATGCCGAATATTGAAGTGCTGGTCATGCTGCATGTATGCACATTTTGCCTACATGTGCATGTGCCTTTGGCTTTTTCTAGATCCTGAGATATTTCAATAATATGCAAACTAGGGGTTTGGTTGGCTATTCACAGATCTTTGGAAAAGGAAAAGAAAAGTTTTTGTTAGGAAAAGTCTAATTTTTGGTTTCTTAGTTTTGCTGAATTTGGAAACCTTGTTTCTAGATTATTTAGTATTTGCACCATCCGAGCAGCTGAAAAATTCAATTTTCCCCAAAACTTCAGTTTTCCTGTGTCTTTCCCAAAACAGTCATAGAAACTTCCATTTTTAGTTTAAAAATCTTTATATCACTAATTTTCCATTTAGCATTGTCTGTCAAGAATCTTGACTTTTTTAATTTTGTTTAATTCTTATTTTAGCGTTCTGTTATTTTTATTGAAACCTATGTTCTGGTGCAGATTATACATTTTGGCGACAAGATAATTCTTGAAGATCCAATAGAGAGGTATATACCTTTTTCCTTATTTCCTATACTGACAAAAAAAGGTTTTGTCACTGTTATTATTTTAATTATCTGGACTTCAAATTGATGCAGTAACTGTACAACATGGTTCTGCATCTGGATGATGCAAAATGTGGACACATTTTATTTTTTATAACTGATCAACGTGTACTTAATGCATGCGTTTTACACTTTTAGTGCAAACTTCTCAGCCAAATTATGTTTTTGCGTTGACTTAAGAGGAATAGTGTGGAGGAAAGTGTGCTAGGTTAGGAACAATCCTTAGCAATTTGATGAGTCAAACATGGGTGTCTTGGTCACCCTTCTTATGCTATATATTCTTGTTGTTTTGACTATTGCATAAAGTTAATTGTCTTTAGATGAGAGCTCTTTTTACTTCTGATTGGTTCTATATTTCAGTTTTTAATGTCAACATTAAATTTCATTCATGTTCATTAATTCATCTCTATCACAATGTTATATTTAACCTTGCATATTCATCCAGCATCCATTTGAGTATGCATGCACTGATAAATTCTAGTTAGTTTGTCCTAACCATTTTTCCTTGTAATGACTTCTTACTGCATGAACTGGACATTTCAGCTGGCCAATTTGTGATTGCTTGATTGCGTTCTACTCCACTGGTTATCCACTTGAAAAGGCTAAGGCATATGCGGCTTTACGGAAGTGAGATCCTTGTCCTTATCATCTGTGGACATCTCTTGCACCGATAAAAAAATTGAACCTTCTGTTTCATTTTTTTTCATGTAATGACATGAATTTACATAGTTGCCTCAAGTTAGAGACAAGCTCTTCCATTACCTTAATGATATTTCTAGTTGAGCTCTGCCATTGAGTTTCATTTCACATTCCTGTATTGCAATATTGAAGATTGCATCATATTTTATTGAACCTTTATTGTCCTGATAGGTTATGCATTGCTGTTGATTCTGTATGTAGACCGAAATTGTTTTCATCTCATCATTTGCCACAAAATATTTCTGAAACATGATAATTGTTTATTGATTTTTGCCTCATGTGGTTGTAACTATTCAAATTTTTTTTTTCAAATTATTATTTTTTGGAAAAATTCTTAATCAATCAATAGTGACCACATTAGGATGTAAGGAGTGAGAATCAAAACAAGTGCAATGACTAGAATTTATATATAGAACAAATAATACAATTTATAAAGTAACGGTCCACCTACTGCTTGCAACAAGACGTATAACACACTGCAACCTGCAATGTTAAGCTGGATATGTATTACTATAGCTATACAGGTTATACTCCAGCCCTCCTTGCCCCAACTCATTACTGGCACTTGGCGCTAGACTGCAGTGTATTGGAAATGCAGGAAGTGTCCTTATTTCTGATGAAGGTTTCAAGTTGCTTCGTAGATTGGATAATATTGGAAGCAATTTTTATCTCAACAGTTATAGTAGAGAAAATACAGCTGAACTTGATGTGTTTTCTCTTTGATTTCAAGACAACTATTTTGTTTGCTATCTGGATGACCATGTAGTTATGAAATATAGCCATAATAGCAAACAACATAGAACCGTGGTTGGAGCAAAGGGCACACAACCAAGTCAGCTTAGCCATGCTCTGAGGAATTACAAAGTGCTTAAGCATGAATGGTACTGCATTAAATACGAACCTTTTTCTTGCTTTTCTAGAAGATACAGAATTTCTATGAACGACAATGTGGATGCAGAGAAGCTGGACTATTTACCCACTCACTATCAGTAAAAGCATGCAGCTCCAATCAAGTGAGGACTTTTGAGTGAGTAATAATGCCAGCAGGTTATTTTAAAATCTGACTAAGGAATTGGAGGATCCATGGTAGGCATACATAGAGTAGAGAGACTGACATTCACGAACAAGCTCACCATTGAACAATTTGCACACAACCACAATAGTGAGGATTTAGACTAGTCAGGCGAGTTGTTGAATATCCAAAAGAGATAATATGAAACCTACCGATCAATTCTATTACTATTTTTCATCATGTTGGCATGTCATTTATTCTTTCTTGCTCATTGCCCCAAACCTAACTAAACTGTAGATTGCGCCAAGCTTATTCAGCAAATTGCACCCTGATTTTTTTCCATGTTTTTCTGTTTCTTTTATTTTAATGTTCTTGATAAATGTTAAGATTATTAATCATGCATTCCTTAACAAATATCATCCACTCTATAAGTTGGCTTTAATAGTCAAATCATGATTGCCTAAAGTCAGACTATTCTACAATTTGCTCTAGTGATCTAGATATCCTGATCTCTGTACAATCTGTATTCACCTTAATGGCTGTATTTGTTAATTTGAAAATTAACTTCCTTTTTTAGAAATTTCCATGCTATGAATGATAGAGCCAAGTATTTTGCATGTATTTTTGGAGAACGATAATCTTCTGTGTGTATTGCCATTCATGACTAATCTTTTTCTTGGTATGCTTTTAAGGCCTTTCTTGGTGAATGAATTAGAACCACAACACCTTCTCCACGACCGCAGGAAAGTTTATGAGGTACCTTGTCTTGAAAGGATCTTTTGTCTAATAGATTATCTGGTGCAGCATTTTTATTGTTATGATCTTTTCTTAATAGGAATGCAGACGTAGCTGTACTCTTGCATGCAAACTTTTTTTTTTTAATGTTTTATCCAATCTCGGTAGGATGAGGGCTGAGACGTCTCGTCCTAAAGAGAGTTTGGGACCGATTTCGGCCATCCCATTCT
Source organism: Metroxylon sagu (assembly GCA_017589505.3). Taxonomy (NCBI): domain Eukaryota; kingdom Viridiplantae; phylum Streptophyta; class Magnoliopsida; order Arecales; family Arecaceae; genus Metroxylon; species Metroxylon sagu. Next base: position 804,399 of record JACVBY030000502.1, read on the forward strand.
ATCTCGACCATAATATATTATAGTATTAATTTTAAATAAAGTTAATTTATTATAAAAATATAATTTTTGAAATTCAAATATGTTTAAAAGTCAAATAAAACATTAAAGCTTTACAAATAATTTTTTTTTAAGAAAAAAAAGCATGCGAAGCAAGTAGTGGGATGCTTAACTAGGTTGGGGATCAAGATGAGACGGGATACCGGGCATCTCGTTTCATGGAAAAACTAAAATGCCTCTGTCTTATGAGATTTAAAACCTTGGTTTTATCTAACGTTTCAAATTTTCATGTGAATTCTGTATTTCCAATTTAGATTTAATTAAGCCATATATTGATGTGGTTAAAATACATCTTCATGACGTCCGCAACTTGTCTCATTTCTATTTGTAAGTTACATTGCCCCTATTTTTTCTCACAATTTTTATCAAATTTGAAAGATGTGAGAGTTGAACTAGAATGGAATTTGAAAAAGAAAACATGATTTTTGTGTTCTTACTTTGAGCAATCATTAGCACTCTTTAGTATGGGTATTTCATGGAGCACGCACTTGTTCTTAAGATGTTGCTAATGGAGTTCTTTTTGTAATTCCCACAGTATAGAAAAATGGGAGTATATGGAGAGGGGTGATAATCAGCAGGTTTGGGTCAGATTGGATTGTGAGATCATATATCATGACCCATAGGACCTAACCCCAACCTGTCAGTAGGTTTGAAATGTCTAACCCAAACATGATTCTCTGACGGGTTAGAAATGTCCAGTCTGAAACTGACCCACAGCCAACTTGCCGATCTGCAGCTTGTTGGCTTGTTTAGTTGGCTATCTTAGATAACTAAAATCAATGTACTGGTGGTGCAAAAATATTAGGATTTGTGTTATGAGACATAAAACAAGAATTATCGAAAAAGAGATTCACTTATTATGTTGAGAGCTCGGAGATCCATGTCAGCAAGATCTTGCAGTAGGCTCACCAGAAAATCCTTGGATTGTTCCACACCTAAAAAAGAAAATCATTTTGAAATAGTCCTCTTTTTACTATAAAGCAAATGAAAAAGAAAGGAATTTAGAGAAGTTTGAGGAGGAGATGGACCTGATCAGGATCTTCTAGAAACTCTATAATAGCCTAGATTTTGGTCTTCCCATCAATCTGATGACCATCATCCCTTCTTTCATTGTCTTCTTCTTGCTTCTCTCCATTCATTGATGGAGGCAATGTGGTACTTTACTAGTACGGTATGATATGACATACCTTAGTTGAGACATACCTTAGTTGAGACTATGGGTAACAGTTACTGTACAGACGATGAGATGATGGATCTGAGATGTAGAAGGAAGTACTGAAAGATACAGAGTCCAGTAGAATAATAGATATTTATTAATTTATGACTAATGAAACTGAGAAAGGGTAAGTTGTTTCGGGGTTTTAGGATTTGCAGAAGTATGCATGGCTTTGACAGTCCTTGGGGTCTGTATATGTAGAATCTCTATGAAGGAATCTGCAATATGGAGGCCAGCATTGAACACGTGCAATGCACATGGTTGATTTAAAAGGAAGATATTATGGCATTTAATGGAACTGCTCTATCTTCTGTTCATGTACTGTGGTGTATTTATTTGTGGATAGGGAGAAGCACAAAGATGAATATATTTTCTAAATAATGAGTTGAGCTTGTAGTCAGACTTATTGATGGTAAGAAATGCAAGCATGTGTAGCTTGAGGGCTTTTGCATTCTAGTAATAGAGATAAAAGCTTTATTTTTTTGAACTACCATAATGTTTCAATTCATAACATGAGCTTCTTTGAAGAGTTTGTTATGATACCCATTTAGCATTTTGTATACAAATATAAATCATATTTACTTGGCTTACCATTCAATGTGGATTGCTAGTGTTGTTTATCCTGTTCTTTCACATTTTCCTAACCTGTTAGGTTTTGATAATGAGTAGCGCTTTGAAGCTGACAACTAGCTTATGGATGCTCTTAACAGTCATGAAAGCACTACTATATTTCTTTTGACCTTTTGTGTCATTCTTCTAGAGAAACCCTAGAACAAGATTGGCTTTAAATTCAAAGGATGAAGGCAGAAATCCAATATATCTGATGATTCTTTTACTATACTAAGTATTAAATAATTGTAATATGAGAAACTTGGTAATGTCTAATGCCTAACAGGGATATACTTTTTAGTTCTTTCTCTAAGCATGGTGTCTTGTTATTTTTTCCCTAATATTTGTGCTGTTTTATTTTCTCCCCCTATCTTAAGTCTTAAACAAGATGAAATGTTTCAGCTGCATGCTTAGCCTTAATCTACTTCAAAGAAAGAAGCTTGATGCTTGCTTGAATCAAATAGACTAAGTAATTATGTAAATGGACTAAGAAACCCCTGTTTTGGACTTCCAGAAAGGGCCTGCTCCTCCTAGAACTGGCTATAGTCAGTCAATAGTTAATTAAGGTACTTCAACATGTAAAAAATAGGCAACTAAGGACATTACAATATGAAAGTAAAAAAAAGTTCTGTCATTTTAAAATGTTGGGATGTTTTTCTTCTTGAAAAGTTTGTTGGAGGTTTATTTAACTATCAAATTCTTTGTTTGAGTGACACTGGCCATTGGTAATTGGAATTATAATAATGCTGGATTGCTGTTATTGTTATTTGCTCAAGTTGTAATGTTTTTATTAGTTGTTGGCTATTTGCTCAAGTTGTAATGTTTTTATTAGTTGTTGGCCTGTTTTCTTTAGATCACCCAGTAATCTATGAATCTATCTCATGATATCTAGCACTTTACAACTTGCTAACCTGTTTGTTAATAATTGTGAAGCGTCTCAAAAGGTTTGGAATTCCTGTTCCAAATTATGCTCTTGTAAATAGAGAATACCCTTATCAAGAGCTAGACTACTTTGTTGAGCAAGAAGACTTTGTTGAGGTTCATGGAAAGCGTTTTTACAAGCCTTTTGTGGAGAAACCTATTGATGGTAAGACTGCATCATCTGTAAATAATTATTGCTCCTATGAAATTGATAAATGCATATATAAAGATAATTTCTTTTTATGGTAATCAAGAAGACATCTAAAAAGCTGTTAGTTTTAAGGCACCTTTATAATTTTCTTAGTTATAGATGTTGTTGCGGGAAATGCTCTTGCTATGATTTCATAACTAAAAGATCCTTTTTATTTTTTGCTCTGTGTTTTCATTATTCCAGTTCTTCATTCTATTTCTTATAAAGATAACATATGTACTTGGTCAAACTTAAAGGGTTTTCAGACTTAGGATCATAGTAACAGTAAACCTCACACTGATCTATGCTGACTTGATTCATGGCTCATTAAAACAATAAAATTAAAGTTACCATAAAATTTTAACATTAATACATATTATTTAGTGTCCAGACTATGATATATCACTAGATCAGAGGTCCTCACTTAACAAAAATATCCTGACCTTCTGTCTAGTGATACATCATAGTTTGTACTCTAAGAAATACATTTTAACCTTATAATTTTATGACATATTTAATTTTATTATTTTGACAAGCTGTAGATCAAGTTGGTATGTGTCAGCGTGAGGTTCACTGTCACTGTGATCTCGTCTAAGTCTGGTCGACCAAAGCCTTCCAAATTGTATTTCAAGACAATTTTTCTTAGTATTTTGTTTTCTTATTATTTCTAAGTTAAAATAATTTTTTGAGATTTTTATTTAGAGTGGAAGTATTCTAACCTAATATTTACCGAACCACGATTTTCTGAAATTCTCCGAATTTATCTTAAGTGAGAGAGTTGACTTTTTATTCTCATTTGATTTTTTTTAATATTTTTGTTGATTTCAAATGGGAGTATTTACTTTATTTTGATATGAAATCTCCAGTAAATGGATAGGAAAGGAAAGTTGAAAGAGGAGAGAGAATGACATTTACTTAAATAGAAGTAGGAGACAATGAAAGAGAATGTGAGCTTACAAGAGCCTATATGCCATCCAGCCCACCTTCCACCCATCCCACATGCGAACCGGACCAAACTTGGCGGTTCGGACTGGTTCGAGGCTTGTACTGAGCCGAATTGCAAAATCGAATCGGATCTCGATTGGTTCAGTTTGGTTCGAGCTGAACTGACTAGTTCGATTTGGTTCAATATGTCTTACCTTGATCATGAGACAAACCATAAGCATCAATAGAATAAATCATTCATGCATTAAATCAAACTTTATTCTGGAATTCAGCATAATTGTAAAATGCCAGTGTCCATAGATTTTACAAAAAAAAAAATGTTAAATAAATGAACAATAAATATAAAGACACATGTTACATGTGTCATAAGCTGTGCATATTACATAAGTGGTATTTGACTTATGCTTCTTGAAAAAATATTGACATTTGTAATTTCTCACTATTTGTAAGATGTAATTGATGGAGGAGCTAATGGTTTAGGTTTCTATGTCGGACCTTGTATTGGCACCTTACTAGTATGGTGGGGTACTCCCTATAAATGTATGGTATTGCCCTCTTCTAACTGACACATGGTACACTATTGTAACTGGCACAATTACTAGTGCCATGTATTTGTTATTCGTAGGGGTTATAATAAGCCTAAACCAGTACTGATAAGATTTTCTATTAGAATGGTACTACAAATTGCCTCTTACCACTTGATACTTTAGGGTGCTTAACCACATATTTATGTGAGCACTGGACCTTTTACTAGTATTTTCAATGACATCATCTCTAAGCATCAGTTCTTATGGATGCAAGTGCAATTTAAGATTTTGCCATTTCAAGTCTTAGTTCTTCAGGAAGCTTACAAAACCAACAACTTGGCAGCTCAGTTACATTAGTGTTTAAATTTTCTTTTTAGTTTCATGAACAAGACAAATTTCATATAGGTCTTAAACTTGGAATCAGTTTGGGGATCAGTTTTCAAATATCATTTTCCAAATGACATACACTACACATACATATAGGTACAGTGGTGCTGGAATTGAAATCATAAGCATTATAACTTTTTTAGTAGCTATTCTGAAGTAATAACATGAGGCCCCTAAGCACAATATTACGCAAGAATCCTATTTTTACAGCACAGTCTTATGATATTGTGCTGAGGTATAAGGTTGCAAACACTTTCAAGGTATGCTGATACTTTGCTCAAGGTTAACTTCTGTCCATATGATATGCTGATCTATTTGGTTCCTTTCATATGTTTTTTGTTGACTTCCAATATTGGTGCTGAACTGCTGATACCTCAAACATGGGGTAACAAGCCATGCACCTCTTGCATTGATTTGGCTGTCGCACAGCTCATAAAAAGTTTGGAACCAACCTTTTCTATTCCCTTTCCTTTTATACATGCTTAGCTGATTTTGATCACCAGATAGAAGCCCATCCACTATGCATGAAGTTCAGGAAAATGAACGGTAGACTCTAGCAGATAGGCATTGAGTCTTCTCTTTTTGGAATTTGGAGTCTCGAACACTTTGCTAGATGATGGTTCTACATAAATCATAAGAACTTAACTACTCGAACTGAGTGTTGTTATTGAATAGATTTGTTCTTGACAAGTTTCAAGCCATGATTTTGTATATATTAAAACCTGGTGTCAAAGGCCCTTTTTGGAAGGAAGAATAGGGATGGAACAAGAGAGTTATTTCACCCTATTCAGTCCAAATGGCCAGAATTTGTGGGGTGGGATATGGAATTGCTTATCCTTTGATAGGGAATGAACTCCCTGTCAGATGGTACAAGCAATTTCATGGTGAGGGGTGGAATTGTTATTCTGCCTGAAGGGGAAACTTATTCCCCATAATTACCCTTTTGCCCTTATACACTCTTTAGTCTAACCAAAAAGTGAGTGGGCAATTTTGTCTCTGTGATAAAATCCAAAGATTTCACAACATCCGATGCACTTTATTCCTTCTTTACTTATCCCTTCAACCAAACACCAGAATTTCCTATTCCATGGAATAGGCCTATTCCTCTACGGTGCATGGTATGACTCCCTTATCCCTCCAAATTTTATTCTGCGTCCAAATACAGCCTAAGAGTTTCTCTATTATCTATGATCAATATTGCATTTTTAAGTGGAAATTGCATGTAATAAATCTCCATAGGCTTTTATTGTGGGCGATTCCTTCAATACAGATCTAGATTGAAACCTGTAGTTTCAGCAGAAGTGTCAGCTTTCGTGCCAAAGCAGTAACTGAATGCATCAAGGTATAGACTCTAGGGGGAAAAAGAAAAAATTCTTCAGTTCTCTGTGCTAAATTAGTCTGAGTAAGACACACCAGATGGAGCAAGGCACTCTTCTTCAATACTTCTTAATTGGACATCCCCATCCCCTAATCAATGCTTCCAATGCTGTTCCTAATAGCACTTATCCTTCAAAAGTTTCAGAAGGCAGACAAGGAACATGTCTTAAATCTAATTGTAAATTGAAGACACCAAAAAGTGTAGATGCAACCATCAAGAATTCTTGTTAATTAAACAATTCCTTTGACTTATATTATCTTGGTGTGTAAGCACTATCTGACACTAGAAAAGTCAAACAAGAGGCTGCTGGAGGCAAACCAACACAAGCTTGCCTTAAATTTTCTTTAATGGTAAGTTGTCTAACGGACATCTTCAGGCATTGTAAGCTCTGGTTATAACCCACAATTAGAAGTCTAAAATTCTTCTTTTTGTAATACTTCTGCCATTCTATATGTTCTTATGCTTGGTTTGTTCATATCGACCCTGATTTTCATTGCTCTTTTTAAAAGGGGATGACCACAGTATAATGATATATTATCCTAGTTCTGCTGGTGGGGGTATGAAAGAATTGTTCAGAAAGGTAATATTTTTGGTTGTGTTCATTATTAAGCAGAATTTGTGTTTTGTAATTCCTTTTTCTGATTCTAGTACCTTCTCTATAGGTTGGAAATCGATCTAGTGAGTTTAATCCAGATGTCCGTAGAGTAAGGCGTGAGGGCTCTTACATTTATGAGGAGTTCATGCCTACTGGAGGAACAGATGTCAAGGTTATTTAAACTATTATCATTGCTAATTTTTATTTTTTGGTTTTTGTTAACAGTCTTTATGCAGTTTGCATTATAGCATGGACTATGTGTGTAGTCATATTTAAAATATCCCCTGTTCATGATAGGTGATTTCTATATTATCTATTGCCATTAAGATTATTCTGGAAGACCATTTTATGTAATTTGATTGTTCTTGATAAGTTTTGCTGCATCGGGCTAGTAAATAAATAAGGTTAAAACATCTACTCTTTTAACATTAGAAGAATAGAGCTTAAATATCATGAGATGAGATTATCCGATGCCCTTTACAAAAAAGGACCATCTTTATCTAGAGTGGCCACCCTCTATCTACCTATGATTTCTCTGTATATGGTTCCTTTGTAACAAATTTTGCAAAGTTTCACCAATAGTTTTGAAATGCTGAAATTTATTCATGTTCATTGCACAAAAGAAATAACTAACTAGTCAAACCACCAAACTATTTCTTGACATCTGGTATTGCCGATCAAAATTTTGACCTATATAATAGGCTTGTTATTTAGTTGATCCTATCATTCAGAAAACTGTCTTGTATACAGTTAGCTCCAATATTGTGATGGGTCACCCCCTGCTTGCATACTTGGCCTCATTAAGGTATTTGCACTGGCTGTCATATTGGCATCTGCCACATAAATAGATCTCTCAGGCGAGGCAGTCACCCAGTTATTTAAGAGCACCAAGTTGCTTACAATCGTTGACTGCCTTGGTAAGTGCCTTGCATAGATACATACATAGTTTTCTTTGATCTAATTTTACTCATAGATCTTTGATCTAATTTTACTCTTTGATCTATGATTATTCCCATCTCACATACATACATACATACATACATACATACATACATACATACATACATGCATGCATAGTTTTCTTTGATCTAATTTTACTCGTTGATCTATGATTATTCCCATCTCTTCTTGTGTTATATTAATCTGACCGAATGTGAGGTGAGATTGATGTGTAGGTGGTGGTTCAAGGGAGGATTGCTAAAATGCTTAAAACTATAGCCAGAGTGACATTATCCTGACCTCTTCTTGCCATCCTTTTCTTTTTCAGCTTCTAGACCATCAAGAATTCAACCTGTCTTCCTCCCTCTTCTCTTTTGTTGACTGTGTTATTCAATTTCTGCTTTTGGTCCAATTAAGGTTTTCTAACTAATGTAATTGTCCAAATGGAATAGTTCACTATATTACAAGCTTTCCCATTGCTGCTTCTTACAATTTGATATTTTGTTGTTGATATACAAATAAAAACCTTAACCATGTTACTATGTTTTAAAAGTTAATTTCTATATATCCTTGAATTATTTAGGAAATCAAACTTCAGCTGCCTGCTATGCTGTTTTGGTGGTCCAGCTGGATGATCTATATCACTATGTAGGACTGCCTAGGCACCCTGGCAACCTTCCAATTTACTTTTTTTTATAGCCTAGTTCACCCGATTAGTTCATTTTGTTTTCGCTTCTCTGGTATGGAAAGGATAGGTGCTATCCTGTGTCTTAGGAAAATGTTCTTTAATGCAATTTTTTGCACTCTAGGTTTTGGGTCTGGAAAGGATATGCAATTTTTCAAACTTCAGCTAGATCTCCAAAGTCAAAGTAGAAGGTCGGCAATTGGATGATTGAAAACTAACTAGGGGATTTGTTGAAGTATTCTTGTATTTGATCTTAAAAAATATGTTCATGATTATGTGCAATACTACCCTTTCAAATGGATCATTTCTTACTATTGACATAGTTTCCAATCTCCTCATGTAGTGAGGTATCTATTCTTTTGCCAAAGCAAAATAAAGGAGTAATATTGGCTGTGGATCTGTCTAAAATCCAAATCTCTATCTCGATAGCTTCTGTAATAGCAGGTGTGGTGTCTTCATTTTTATTAGAACATGTTCAGTCAAAATACTTGATTGTGAGCATGATACTGGTCATGGCCGCTAAAGCCTTCATGCGATTGGCTAGCATGTCATGAAATGGAATTTTAGCGTATTTGAATGGGCTAAAAATATTCAAAAACAATAACAATTAGAAACCATGAAAAATTCAACAGAAGGAAAACAAAAGGCTTGGATGTGTAGTTATTTAATACATCTCTATCATGTTATTCATGAAAATTTTTTTATTTTTTTTTCATTTATGAGAAACATTATCTTCGTTTGGGTTTAATTTGCATGTTCAACAATGCCTATGATATTTTTGGTGGGTCATTTTTATTGATCAGAGTGCGGAAAATCTGATGAAAGCCCTATATCCAAAATCTAATGCTTATTCAATTTGTATCACCAACCTGGCTTTGCATGTCATTTGTTGAAGGTTTCGCTACTAGACTGAGTGGGCCTTCCTGCAGTTAATTATTCTTTCATTTCTAGGCTTAATGATTCATCAAAGACATGGTCACTGCATCAGAGATGCATAACGGACAAAGAAGTCTTCCAATCTAATGGTTGAATCATTGCTTATTCATAATGATAATCCGATGCTCATATCTTAAGGTTCCAAACTCATCTGTCACTGCAACAACTGGGCAAACAAACACTAATGAAACAAATGGAAATTGATACTTGATTGTTGAGTCCATGGTTTAATCACCTTGCTTCATGCAATCTCCAGCAATGCTACGCAGAATCTTTATGAATATGCCATGGACATATTTCTGAGCTTTGTTACTGTTATAACTGGGAAAACAGAGGGAAAATGGAAAATGCCAGGTATATTCCATTAAGCGAAAGGCAGCATACTTATGTATGTAAGGTATTCGGCAACATAATGAATATGATGCATAAAATTACATGTAAAAACTAGACATGCATCTATAATACATGTTAGTACATATTAGCAAGTCATCATCTTCATCTTGTTTTCAGCCAAAGAGTCAATTTTGTGATACTTATGCTTTGCAACTTCTTAAAGTAATCCTCCCTAATTTGGTTTGCTCACCATTTTCTGTATGTTCAAAGCTTGGATTAATGGATTGACTGGAGTTAATCACAAAAGCAGTGGCTTTTGCTAGATATCTGTTTATGTCACTGACATGAATGACTCATCTTCTATATATAGTGTTCATGTGACAGGTAATTCGACAAGTTTGTATGCCACATCACATGATGCTATTTGCCTGCATGATTAAATTGTTACGTTTTCACTGTCTTGACAATCAATCTCTAGTCTATTGTTCTTTGTGGGTAGCTGCTAGGATTTTTTATATTTAAGAGAGATTATCATTATTTTAATTTCAAATTACAGATATAATCTTTTTGTATGCCATTGGAAGTCATTTGTATCATATATAAAATACTTCCCACCATTTATAAATGATTAAATGCTATATTTTGTCTTTTCATAATTTGTGTCGATAGTTTGCCTCTATGATCATTTTCCCATTTCTCTTTCTATTGCTTTTATTTATAGTAGTGAAAACCTTACATAATTCTGGGCAATATGAGTACCATGTGATGTATTCTAGTGTGTCTTATTACCAAAAATGCTAAACATGCTAAAACTAAGGTCTCTATGTCTACCATAGGTATATACTGTTGGTCCAGAATATGCACATGCTGAAGCACGGAAGTCTCCTGTTGTTGATGGTGTTGTTATGAGGAATCCTGATGGAAAAGAAGTAAGCTTTCCATTTTTTTTATTATCACTCAGACTATTAAGTTTGATGCTTTGGTAAGGAAGTATGAGCCTGATTTTATCCAATTATCATGAAAATTGCTAGGCTGCAGGCTATTCATCAGACTATTTGAATCAGACTTGCTAATTGTATTCACAGATGAATGGAGTTTCTTAATGCATGAATAGTACATTTAACATGAATCAACTCTATCCTTAATCAGGTTCATCAGTTTTATATAATGTGCTCATAGCACATTTCATTTGATAATATCCTTGCTTCCATTGTGCTTATTAGACTCTTTGAGCAAGTTTTACTTTACCATAGTCATTTCAGATATCAGATAAGCAGTTTGAAGAAATTGATAATGTATAAAATGACATTGGCAGCTTATTCGACACCCATAAGCTCAGTTCAGCCTGATTGGGGTGGTTCATGGGTTGGGACCTCTTGGTTCACCTGACTGATACACAACTGGTTTAATACAGTAAGGTTTGTACCGAATCGTACTAGCCTAATACCGAAGCAGTACTAGTTCTCGGCATGGCGAACCTTAGTGTATACTAATAATAAATGATAAAAATAGGTTAGTAGTAGTAAAATTTGTACTAAGAAATAGGAAATGTAACCAAAACCATATTAAATAGAGATTAAAATGAGCTTAATAATTAATAGAGCCCCTCAAACCATATATTTGATTTTCACTGGAGGGATGGCAATCATGAGGTATTTGGTTTTAACCCTCCAAATTGTGCTTTTTGGAGATACAGAGTTAAAGCTGATTATCTTTTTCGCTTGATCGTGGCATCAACAAGCTTGAGATCGTGGGCTGGAACTCAGCTTACCATTAAGAAAGGAAACAAAGTCTGAGAAAATAATAAAAAATTGGGATCTATTTAAACTAATTAGCTTGTTTATCTCAGCTATTAAGCAAGTGAGACACTTGCTGCGAAACCTTGAAGGCCAATTATCAGGCAAAACAGAACCTTTTTGTTTTTTGTGCAGTTTTAGCACATGCAAAGGAAGCAACCTTGAGTTTCTCCTAGATTTGAAAGGAGTCTAGACGAAGAGGAAAGAAGCTAAAATCTAATAATTTCCTATTTATCTGGTTTGTTGAAGCACAAAATCGACAGCCTTTTTCCAGAATCCGTGTTCTTTTTTTCACATCATTTAGTGAAAAACCATGTCATCCATAGATTAATATAACCTCAGTCCACTTTGTTAACAGACCTCTCTGGTTCCATATATTAATAGAATGTTCTTCTTTCTTCTAGTACTTGGCTCTTTCACATTGGAAAATGTTCTTTTTCTATGAGGTTCTTGGGTTATAAACTTAACCTGTAATGCAACTGTCTTGATTCTTACGGTTTTTAAAAGGTTCACAGAATCCATTTCCCTGTTCAGTAAAGCATATTTATTTTGCAGGTCAGGTACCCTGTATTGTTGACTCCAAATGAGAAACAAATGGCAAGGGATGTTTGTATTGCTTTCAGCCAAGCGGTAAAATTATCCACATATGAAGCCTCCATGTGCTTCTTGTTCTTTCCAAGCCATATGACGATGTTCTTTCCTACGTTGTCTGGCAATATATCCGTTTATTGGGTTTTAAATTACACACACACACCCTTTTTTCACCCTTGGATCCACACGGATCTTGGAGCCAATCCATCTTTTTCACTTTTTCTATCATTGAGATTCGTGAACTATGTGGATCCATTGGTGGGGAAGGTGTTCAAATCCTAAACTTGGCTCATTCGAATGTAGCCAAGTCTACCCCCTCCTCTCTCTCTCTCTCTCTCTCTCTCTCTCTCTCTATATATATATATATATATATATATATATATATATATATATATATATATATATATGAAACTCTGAATGATAAGTCCATGCTCAGCTTTGGACTCTATAGAATGGCCCTTAAGCCATTTTGCACATTGCAGTATGTATACTTTCTACATTTTAATTTGCACATGTTTTGTTATATTGATAACCTGTTCTTATTTCTTCATGTTATTGAAAATTTTAAAAGCTTGTTGAATACTATAATTTTTATCGCTATGATGGGATCTACTTTATATTTGTTCCCATCACTGGCACTCATGTCTGAAACTTTAGTCACTTGTGGCTACCTATGTCCAAGTAAGAAATTTATGTGCTTCCACTTGAGCAGCATTGAACTGATTAGAATGTCACTATATATTAATGTAAAGGATTTGTAGATTTATATTCCTTTTTGCTTTCTTTAATATGTCATGACAAGTGGGCTTCAGTTTATATGAAGCTATGAAGTTAGTGTTTTATGTTTTTAGAATTTGCATTTTCATCGTTCAGTTACAATTTCATGTCCAACTTAGTAACTTCTAAGCGCAAGCATAATTAATTTCAAACTGAACTCAACCAATTCATGGTTGACTGGTTTGAGGAATTGACAATAGCTTGAGGTCCATCAAATGCATGCATGCTTTGAAATTGATCCTTTGACTATGATCACTGATTTTGCACGATAGCATATCAAGGTGCCATTGATCCTAAGCTATGGAACAGGTCATAACGAGCCCTACATGGGAATAATCAGGGAAAGGAAAACGCAAGATTGAAGAGAGCTTTTTTTTTTTTTTTTCAAGGACAGCTTTTTACATCTGATGATAGCTGTGAGTTCCGACTGTTTGATGATGTCTGTCTTGTGGTGGTGTAAGCCTTTCATGGACCTTTCCAGGTGATGAATGTGACAGATGAAGGTCAACATGCACATGCAGTGTTGCCCAGGGTGGGAGAGGGATGGGAAGGGGTACATGGTGGTTTGTTGGATGCATCATGACTGCTTGCAGTGAACTATTGAGGGATTGGCCTGGCCTGGCTTCCAACCCACACCACCCACCTGGTCTTAAAGTGCTCCTTTGGTCTAGCTACATAATGGGTCAATGGTATGTTTGAGGCCATCAGAAGTGCACTCTATCTAAGTGCAAGCAACATTAAGGCCACCAAGGCTCATGGTGTGGCTCTTGGATGTCAAAAATGCTATGGTTATTTTTTATCTAAAATTAGAGTAATATTATTTCAGGTTAGATGGAATGCATGTTGAAATTAAGGTCTACTAAATATTACATGCTTATATTGAAAAGCATAATGTCTAGCTAGTAACCAATACCTTCATGGAAGCATGTAACAAGAAAGAAGGTATATAAAATTGTTGCAATTGATTTGAGAATCAGTTAAATGCTGAATATTTAAAGAAATCAATTAGAAGTGATTTCTTTCCACAACGTACAATCTAAGTGGCTAAGTTCTATCTTTCTTTACATGTTTTGGCAGGTCTGTGGCTTTGATCTCTTGAGGTCTGAAGGACGATCTTATGTATGTGATGTGAATGGATGGAGTTTTGTGAAGAACTCCCACAAGTAATTATGTGTTTGCTGTCTTTAGTACTTTGTCAACTGAATTTAATGTACAGATACATGTAATATTTAAATAATTTTTGTTACAATGACAAATTGTATTGCTGTTTTGTAAATTTATTATCTTTATTCCTGAAGAAGTTTGTTCATTTGGTAGGTACTATGATGATGCAGCTTGTGTGTTGAGGAAAATCTTTCTTGATGCCAAAGCTCCCCATCTTTCATCTACCATTCCTCCTAATCTTCCTTGGAAAGTTAATGAGCCAATCCCATCGTCTGAGGGGCTAACACGCCAGGGAAGCGGAATTATTGGCACATTTGGGCAGTCAGAGGAGCTCCGTTGTGTTATTGTTGTTATTCGTCAGTAAGGACAAATTTCTCTTGCTTTATGGGTCATGTTGTTTCTACATCTCATCTTCTTTCTAATTTTCATCATAATTATCTTAGTGGTGATCGGACACCAAAGCAGAAGGTGAAGTTGAAAGTTACAGAAGAGAAACTACTAAATTTAATGTTGAAATACAATGGAGGAAGGCCAAGAGTTGAGGTGTTTCTTGTCTCGAAATTTGAAATCAATTTTGGAGAATAAATATTGTCTGATGCTTATGAAGACTGTTAAATGATCTTCTTTTACATTAACTTTTTTGCAGACAAAGCTCAAAAGTGCTGTTCAGTTACAAGATCTGCTAGATGCTACACGAATGTTAGTTCCACGTTCTAGGTATGTTCTCAAATTCAGGATTCCTACTTGGATATGCACATACTAGTTTGTTCTTTGATAGTTGTAAAGTTAATGAGTTGATTATAACCAGCTGTGTCCACCTGGTGCCTAAAGCACCATAGAATATATTTCATGATTGTTTGTTGAGGTCATATCCTTAAAATACTTTGGTGAGCATTCAAACAGTTTCATAATGGATGAGCATTTGCCATTTGCTGGCATATTTTAAAAAAAAATATATTGCCTGCTATTATTATTTTCTCAATTCATTCATAGTGCCTTTTAGAGCTATTGTTATTTTTGGGTAATTCACCTGATTTTGATGGCAGAAGGCCTGGATGATGGGGACAATGATGTTTGCAACCATATGCAATAGTTGTCAATGTTTACTTTACCTAGTACCTAAAGACCTAGTCATTTGCATATGCACCATGTTACTGTTTTTAATGGATAAAGAAAGAGAGGAGTAAATGACAGATAGACACAAAGGTCTTGTTTATTTGATTACCATGAATATCAGAGAACTTATATCATAAGTTTTGAGATAGAGATTTTGTGAAGAGGAAAGGTGCTGTTTATTATATTGTAATGATATCCTATATGTTCATGGCATGCATTTTCTGATTTTCAATGTACTCACATGAATTTGAGTCTCTCGTAGATGCCACTCCTATGACAGAACCATAGGAGTCAGTGTTATCTGTCACACTACAACTCAATTGAACGAATTGTTCTCTCTCAAATCTATCTATAATTAAAATCTTTTGTTTTCTTGTGAAGCTATCCAGTTGATGATTCCTTCTATTTAGATATGAAGAAATTAGATATGCAATTTTCTGTGGATCAGATCTGGTCGTGAAAGTGACAGTGATGCTGAGGGAAATGAACATGCTGAAAAACTTCGTCAAGTCAAAGCGGTGCTTGAGGAGGTAAATTTATTGGTTTTAGAAATTGGTCTAATTTGATTTTAATTTCACATGCATGCTAATTTTATTATTGAGTTATCTCAATAACAGATTTTTTGTATCTTCAATTGGTTTTTGTGCATGGATATTTTGCTTTAGAATGAACCTTCAAGCAAGCAAAATTCAATAGACTTTCTACATGTATTTAATTGAAGTTTTTCCTACTTCCTGCAGCATTTAAAAGCAAGCAACCTTATCTCATGTGTCTTGAAACTGTTTCAGGACTGCTGATGATGTTAATTTCTATATTGCATATTTGAGCATCTTCTAGAGGACATTGTAATGGCTTTGGTTCCCTAAGTGCTTGTTTATATATATATATATATACACACACATTTTCCTGAGAAAAATTTTTCAAGAAAAAGTTTCCCGGTGATAGAGGAGAGAAGAGCATGGGAAAATAAATATCATCTCCTCATGGCATTTATTTTCTGATGGAAGGGAGAAAAAAGCGTATGGGTCTCATACACAATTTTTCCTTCCTCTTTCAACCAAATGTGAGAAAATGAGGGCAGAAAAGTTTTCCATCCCTATCCCCGCCCCCTTTCCCCAACTAAATGACCCCTAAAATGTTCACTTGTTGGGCTGGAATCAATGTGAACTAGCTTTAAAACTACATTCTATGCTTGGTTCCATTCCGTCCATTTTGTGAGTTTCTTTCTGATTTTTGGGTGTGGTCTGAGTCTGATCCAAGTTTTATGGATTAAACCCATTTTCTGATTCCAGCATTTTGCATTTTTTTTGGTCTTATTGGCTTTGTTCATGTTGATGCAGTAATGCTCGGTCTGTAGTCAATGCAGCCCAATATTCAGGTGTAGGTTTTAAATATGGCTGACCCACGCTGCCAGATTTCATGTCAAGGACAGGTCTAAATTTGGTAGGGTTCAGGTCAGACCTGCATCTATAAGAGTTACTTGCACCCAAACTCTAAAGGACTAATTGATGAGTCTCTTTGTGCACTGTGTAAATGAAATGACATAAACCGGGGCTAGAATATAACTGGTCCCAGGTCAATCAACTGACATTGCACTCGTCAGCTTTGCCAGAGAAACTTCCAAATGTTCTTGTGTAAAAGTCTTTCAGAAAAATAGATCTACATAACGCTTTTATTTTGATTAGATATTGGCTCTTTCACAGTTTAATTTTGTACTTTCAGGCATTAATCAAAGATTTTCTTTTTATCTTTTAGCAGAAAAAGTGTTAGTGAATTTTTCTAGGCTAACGATTATAAATAAATGTATTTATATGTGATACCACCGTGATGGTGCCCAGGGCGGACATTTCTCAGGTATTTATCGAAAAGTGCAACTGAAGCCACTAAAATGGGTAAAGGTTCCAAAGAGTAACGGCGATGGTGAAGAAGAGTGTCCTATCGAAGCTTTAATGGTCCTTAAATATGGTGGTGTTCTTACTCATGCTGGTAGAAAGCAGGTAATTTCTTTTAGTTTGCTGTTTTCCTATTTTCCTCATTAGTACTTGCCTTGGATCCTAACACAATTGTTCAATGGAACAGCTAAAATTGATCCATATACAAGTCCGTCTTTGGACTGCAGTATATGGTTCTTTTCTCACTGTGCCAATAAGTTGCAGTTTAGTGAGAGGTGATAGGATGTCAACACTCTTGAGGATTTTTTTTTAAAAAAAAAAATTACAAACCTTCTTACAGAGTAAACATTATATGATTCTGTTTATGAGAATTCATGATTTTATGTTAGTCATCTCACTTTAGATTTTTTATTCAGGCAGAAGAGCTGGGGAGGTATTTCCGAAATAACATGTATCCAGGTTATATAACTTGAAGCTGTATCCTATTTCCCTTTGATAAAAATTGTACTTTTAGTAGTGCTCTTGATATTATGCAATTATGTGATCTATTTAATCATAAGTCTTGCTCTCCTAATGAGTTGTCCATTCTTGTTGTCGTTGTTCTGTGTTATTAGCTGCATGCATCTCTATTTTCTGGGAGCATAGAAGTTTGGTCTTAGACCAGTTGAGCCTTTAAGGCCAATGAAGATAGTTACATGCATTAGAGTCCCTTGATTAACCGCAAGTCTACCCACTAAATTTGAGGATGAATATTAGCAGGGGTGCATGTTAAAACATAGAAATAGAATTTAGAACAAACGTAGGACTTGAGATATCTGTTTCACAATGTTTGCGTTGCCAATACCCAATTCACTATAAATTCTCCATGTCCAAACATTAATTTCATGGAACTTTGCCTTTTTAGCGAAGAAGAGATATCTTCAGTCTGAATGCCATCAATTAGAACAGATGCTTTGCTTGTGTGGAGCTGATGATAGTGTTATTCTCTGGTGATTTTACTGGTGATGGCGACTTGTAGTTATCCTAGTATAGTAATTCAAGTTTAATAACAGTAAAAGTAATTAGAATATATATACGACTATGACTTGAGGTCAGTGTGAGGGGCCTATCGTAGCTGTTGTTGCATATTGGAGTTACCAATTTTTTTCATTATTTTCCAAATCGTTTGGCTGTGTAGTATGTTTGTGATCAAGTTATGTGGGCGTGTCAAACTTCTCATGCAGAATATAAAACATAGGGAGGCAGCTAATTATTGAGAAGATTATTGTCTTTTTGGCCCTCAAGCGACCACCATAAGTTATATATTGAAAATTGGACTGCATGAATTGTTCTAAGACTGGTGTGGCTTCTTCTTTTTCCCTCTCTCTCTATCAATGTTTGAAATATAGAGGAACAAACCCAAACTGGCTAAGAGTGGGTATTGTGAAAGCACGTGCTAGCATGTATTTAGTCCCACATTAGTTATATATTAGTTAAATCATGAGTACAGGGCTAAGAAACCCAATTATCACTTTCTGGCTAACACTTTTTGGGTAAGGTCCTAGGTTGTTACAAATGGTATCAGTGCAGACCTAATTGATGCTCATGTGGATTAGGAGACATTGTGGATGAACTCTTTTGACTCTTTTAAGGCTAACCATGAGCCAATTGTGGTGTTTGTGTTCATGATTATATTTAGGTATGGACTCTTAGCCTCATGAAGATGTTTGGGCTTAAATACCAACCTATGTTGACTGTATGGAGCATACCATTCCAACCCAGTCCGGTACCAGTATGGTATAGGTGCTTGCTCTACCCTCATACTGACACATGGTATAGTTGTAGTCTCAACTCCAAAATTGTGTTTTGCTGGTACCAGGGGCTTACCATAGCAACCTGACCCATACCAGTAAATCACAGGTACAGCATCCACCATTGTGACTGAAAACATTGTTTTCATGTGTAAAATCTAGAGGTTCAAATTGGTAAGATAGCATAAGGGCCACCAAATTAAAGAGTTTACGACTTTATATCACCATGCAAGGAACTTCTTATTACAGTAATGTAATGTTTCTAGCATAGATGTATAAGAAAATTACTTCAATGAAAAAGTCATGGCTTCAACCATAGAGTTTTAAACTCCTCTTGGCTTATCAAAATTAAAAAGAAAATACCAAACTAAACTAGATAAGGGAATACATTAAACTACAGCAAAATGATTTGTGCAACTTCTTTCGACTTGGCCAGACTCAATCAAACTAAACCAATTCCTATTACACTCTAAATATTTGAACTACCTGAAATTTTGACTTGAAATCTAGATAAAGAAAGTTTTCAAAACCTGGTCAACAAAGCAATGTGTTGCATGGCAACAAGTAACGTGTCAATAAAATAAACAAAATATAAACAAAAGAAGACGGGTTGCATTTATTTTTATATATTGCATATGATAAAATGGTACTTTAATTTGTTTTGAAGATTGTAGGAGAAAAGGAGGAAAACCTGAGACAAGATGGGGGTTGTGAGGAAAGACATGGAGAAGCCTGAAATATCATCAAAGATGGCCTTAAATAGGTACACTAGGAAAATGAGGTTCCCTGGAGCTGACCCCACATAGTAGAGCTAAGGTTGGATGGTGACGATGATGGATGTATATAAACATAGTAGAATACAAATATGATAAACAAAAAATTGGAGCTAAAGTCAAAACCAACTTATTAAATGCTTAACAAGAGAAAATGAAGATCTTACTTGCTGTGACTCTAGGACTCAAAATATATCAAGAGAATAGCAGATACAAATGATAGGCTATGACCACTATTTGCCAACATTCATGTTGTTGAACAATTGACAAAGAAAAAAAGATGAAGATGAAGAAGATACAAGAGCAGAAACAGAAAAGGCAATGAAGAAGGGTATGTACAACAAGGCTTGAAAAGACTAGTGTACCGATCCCATACTAGCAAATATGTACAAACCCAATAGGCTAGCACAGAAGGGACCAGTATGTTGAACCAAGCAATATTGCTCCTTTGAAGTTGGGATGGAGTTTTAACTAGCATTTTTGCTTGATTATATTCCAAAATTTTTACAAGTATTGTAATAATGACTGGATGACCAGTTAAAATTGAAATACTCAACTACATTTAAGACTAATTTAGTTTTTCATTAGTTAGGAACAAGGTTAGCTGAACCATTCCAACCCGACCCGAATTGAACCGAGCGGTTGAAATTATGGAAATTCAAATCGAATCGGCCCAAAACCAAGCATGGTTCGGCTTCTCTCAATTCTAATATGAGGCACTAACCGTCCGTACCATGCCTGTCGAACCCACTTGTACCAATCTCGTACTAGCCTACCATACCAAACCAAACTGAACCGCACGTTTAAATCTGATTCAGTGCAGTTTATCGGTTGGGGCCTCCTGGTCCACTTAACCGGTCCACCACCAGTTCAGGCCTCATATCGAACCGTATCAATTTCCAGTATAGCAAACCTTGGTTAGGAAATATTAGACAACTAAAAGCTTAATTGTCAAAATTAGTATAAATATCAATTTCTTAACTAAACTTACTTGATCATCTAACAAAGGATCTAGGATTGAAAATTCTAGGAATTTATTGACTAAAATTAGATTATAATGTATAAAAAATGTAAGATGTATTGTAGAACTTGTTTTGGTGATTATTAAGAAACTACTTGTCTAGAAAATTAAACAATATTTCTTTAGGAGCTAGCACAATTTTGTAAGACTAAAGGATTGTTACAGGTATCAATAAATTTTGATTTACTAAATCTATAAATTCTCGTAATTTATTATTATTAATCAATCTATACAAATAAAATATAGTATAACATTGAAGATATAATGCTTTTATAGTATGTCATCCTTTTTCAAGTACAGTTTGCTTTTTCGATCATTTACATTGAAAATTCAGGAAAAAAAAGTTTTTATTGGATACAAACTGATCAAATTGATCTCTAACAATTGTAGATAAAGACCTAGTAGCAAAATTCAAGATAAATATGATCATTGTCAACTTCTTGAACCACTTCCAAAACTTCAACATACATTGAATGGGATGACTAGGGCACTTAAAACAATACTCTTACCATATATGTTGCAAAAAATAGTATGAATATGATAAAATATAAGAAAATGGGGAATAAAAGGTTTGAAGGCCAAAATAGGTTGCACCAGGTTGTGCTGTTATATCTAAAGCATCTTAATCTATAGACTTTGTCAATTGGTGTGTGATGTAACATACACCTGTAACCATGGTTTCAAGTCCCAACGAGACGTCTTGTAAAGTGTCAAGACAAGTTATCGTCCCAAGTATTAAGACAGAACCATCCAGCCACCATCACAACATCCCAATCAACACATTTTGAAACGTCTCTTGTCCCAAGCATCAGGACAGGGCATGACAGTGGCGTGTTCCATCAAAAAAAAAAAGAAAGAAAGAAAGCTAAGATAATTCCATCCCACTGAATTTAAAACTTGCTTGTAACAACCCACGACCTCACCTAAAAAGGGCTAGCTAGAAAATAATAATTTCATTAAGAGTCTATAAGTACTCAAGATTTATCCAATACATAATAGATATGAGACCGAACGCACGCTACCATGGAGCAACTCTCACATGCTCTTCCTATTTAAGCAATATTATGGATGTGCTTTACTCTTACACGTAGGACTAATTTTGGGTGGCAATTTACTGGATTGGTTAAATTATTATTTCATGTCAAAAAGAATTCTTGTTTCGAGTTTTTGGAGTTGGCATGGCCAGAAATCATGGTGTACATAAACTTGGGCTGATTTATAGTAGATTGATGGAATTCAATGCTGGAGTTGAGCTCTAACCTAATAATTATGGGTCTATTCTAGGTTTGGATTGAGTTAAAGTAGATCTCATTCCATATTGGTCCAATCAATTGGTACCATAGTTTCAAATCCTGACGGGATGCCCTATGGGACACTGGGAGGGGTTGTCCCAAGTGCTGGGATGAAGAACCATCTTGCTATCATCTGACAGCATCCCAGTAAATTGGTACATCTTAGGACATTTCTCATCCTAAGTGTCAGAATGAGATGGGATAGCTGAACAGCCCATTCCAAGGAAAAACTGGGTGGTCTTATCCCACCGGATTTAAAAAAACAGCTGATTGAGCACTATGAAAAAAAATTGTGGGATGATGTGAATTGAATCTATTCCTAGTTAGAGAAAAGAAGTAATGAATGTGGTGGTAAAAACTGCTCTCCTCCCTTCAAGATATCCACTAAGAAAGATGAGAGGAATGCTATGTACCCTCTAGCCATCCACCAAGAAGACTCGAAGAAAGGATGATCAGAAGAAGCCCATCTTCTGAAATCATTAACATAGTTGCTCTGCCAGTTATGTAGCTGTGCTATCTTTAAGCATATCTTTTGGTATAATACGTGGAAACACATATATGCAAGCAATAATGACTAGGATACTTGTGAAATAGACAATGCATGAACTGAAATGACAAATTTCCAAAAGAGAATTCCCGAAGGTGAGATTAGAAGTTAAACTTAACCACCCTCATCATGTTCTTCAGTCATCAAAGGAAAACAAAAACTTGTTGATGAGTTAACATCAACTGGGGGGGAGGGGGTTAGATGGTGGAGTTTTCCATGCACCTAATTCCAAATCAACCTAAGACTGTGTTGGAAGACTGTAGTTAGAACAAGAATGAAGCTTAATTTCTGGAAGTACTCTACCAGTGGGACGCATGCTGACATGAATCCTTGGTTCTAGACTTCTAGTACTTTGGAGAGTTCTTTCTAACGTCACACTAACCAATTATGGACATCAAATATGGATGTTTTTTGTTCCACACTTTTGATTCTTCTTTTGGTGAGACCATTTGGAAACTTGTTACCTCTTTATGGTCCAAAACTTCCAAATATCTTGCTGTGAAGTGGCTGGCGTGGTAGACATATTGTTTCATATGGTGTTGATGATTAGCTTGCACCTACACAATAAAATACAGAAACTATTTCAAAAAATTGCAAACAATATTCTTATATACAAAACATAGAATAATTGCCCATTTAGGATTTGTGCAAAGTATGAAAAGTTAGACTTATTTCTGATTGTCAGATACTATAAGATGGCAAAACATCTGAAGAATAAAATGTCAAACATCCTTGAGTGAAGATATTCTAATATGATGACATGGATGTAGAACACCAATTAACTTGTATTTAATCATCATTCCTGTCACATTCTTGTATGAGAATCTGGAGACCCTACCCTAATCACCTCGAAGCCCATAAGATTTGATCCTAGAAGGGATTTGGATGTATCAGTGCTTTGTGCTGTATAGTTTCTTTGATTTCAATTTTCTATTTTGAAATTAAAGAAAGAAATATTGTCCCTTTTTCTTTCCAATGTAAAACTGAAAGATACTGAAAAAGAAATAAATCCTTTGAGCTCATGTGAAATGATGCTTATTTGCGATTACCCACTGAGGGTTCAAATCGTAGAAGAAATCATAAAAATGGATGAGCTTTCGACCTTCTAGAAACAAGGGAGAAAAGGGATTTGTGGGGCACTGATGGCTTGGTTTTTTAGTGTAATAAGTGTATTGCAATAGCCCATGTCCCTTTCTCATATCACCATAGATCATGGTGTAGAAGTACCTCCATTGATACTGACTTTAAGATCCAATACTATGGGTTGGCACACGGCAAAACAATATGTAGCTCTGTTTTGTGCCTGATAACTTGCTTGCATGATGTTTATCATTGTTATTGCATGATGAACTTTTAACCAAATGAGTCATTATGTGGGTCCATGGAAATTATTTTACATTATCAGTTATTGAGATTTCTTTTTTCCTTTTTTTTGTAAAGAGTCTTCAATTTTTCTTAACTTAAATATAATATTTATTGGTTTTAGCTGTTTTATATTCTGTTTTTTTACTGTCACTTTGTTTCTAACTTCCACATGTAAGTTATCTTATTTGTTGGTATAGCTTGAGTAATGGCACCCACTTGCCTGGTTGACTAACCCAGGTCCAATAATTTGGGGTGGGTGAGCTGTGACTTTAGTCATGTGTTTTCAACCTTGATTTGAAGTCTTCTTTTTAGGATAAAGTGATTGAGAATTGAGATTGTTTACTCATATCTCACAAAGGCATGTGTGGCTTCAATGAGTGGGAAAGCTTGGATCCATTTTAAGAAATAGTGAATAGGCCTAGAAGTTTTTTTTTTTTTTCCAAAGTCATTTTCAAATTTCAGGTGTTTTTTATATGGTCTGGTTGTTAATTTGACTGATTTTGTTCAAAAAATTTCTGTCTTTGAATTTTAGGTGAAGGAACTGGCTTGCTTCGCCTCTCATAGTACTTACCGACCATGATTTGAAGATATACAGTTCAGATGAGGGCCGTGGTTCCCAGGTACAACCACAGGCTAGTGTGAAAGGCTCAAACCATCTGACATTTTTTTTTTTTTAAACACGTTGCTTCTCATTGTTGTTAGTCTTTGTGTGTTTGTCAATATCATTTTTGTTAATGGTTGCCCGAGGGTTTTTGGAAAAAGTGAGTCCTGCTTTAATGTCATGCAATGCATAGCACTTGTCTTTGCTGAAAGGAAATGCATAGCATTTATCAAAACAAACTTTTTGGTAGATGTCTGCAGCAGCATTTGCCAAAGGGCTTCTTGATTTGGAGGGGCAGTTAACTCCAATTCTGGTTCGTTTACAGCTTTTTTGTGTATTTTTCGTTGTCAGTTGTTGAAACTAGTTTATTAGCTTCACTTTGACCTACCTTTTCACATCCTTCAGGTTTCACTGGTTAGTAAAGACTCTTCCATGTTGGATGGACTCGAAAATGCTAGCATTGAGATGGATGAAGCAAAGGTTTGTTTTTAAATAAAGAAATGCTGATTAATTGGCCCAACATGTCCATCAAAGATGAAAAGTCACTGATCTTTTGATATTTCAGTAAAAGTTGAAATCCTTCAATAGAATTGCAAGGTGTTCATCATCCTTTATCAAAGAAGAATCTGAGTTAATGTATTTCACAACATATCAATAACTCAAGCATTTCTCATGACCTTGTGAAATATATAATATGCATTATAGATTTCTGGGTTAGTTCAGTGGTAAGTCTCTTTGCAAGGAGAACTTTATATAACTCATTAAAAAGTTATAAAGAGGCCATTCTTACCCAAAAAAAAATGCAATGTGAAGATAAGTGGAGAGACAAATTCATGCTTGGACTTATTGGAAGTTATTTAGGATTTTTTTAATGCTTTGAGATTGGTATATAGCGGAGTTTTCTAGTTGGCGATATTCTTGTCACATGTTGATATTTTCATGTGTGGGTGTTTGGGCTGTTGCCCTAGAGAGTATTGCTTGCTTTTTTTAGTCTCCTCTGAAAAGCTGTGCACAAATATAATGGAATCAGGGCTTTTCAAGATTACTGCCATTGTTTGAGATTGTTGTCATCAATTATTGCTGTTAGTGCCTTGGAACTTGATCTGAGAGTTTGATTTTTTTAGATAGATACATCAAGGACACTGTAGTTCACTGCCATCTAATGATATTGAAGCCATTGAATTGCTGGCAAGAACATACTGCAAATCATCCGAACTCAGAATTGTTCACTGCAGCCTGATAAATGCTTATAAATATTTCATTTCCTATCATCTCTTTTAGTATGTGATGTTGCACCATCAAACTAGCTTGGATCAAGTTCTTATTTCTAATGAAAATCTGCACTTGCTGGTCAGAAATTGCTGTAGTACTTGAAGACAGTCTTGAAGGTAGTTTCCCTCTTTTCTGAAGCAGAATCAGGCCATATGATTTTTGACATAAAGTTTCCTTCCTATTATCACGCGGATGCTTCACTTCTAACGTGAAAGTAGTTCTCTGGACTTAGAGCACAGTTGCTCCCTAGCTTTAGAACCCTACCCATTTGTGAACAATAGACTATTTTTTGGTGATTTTATTTTTTTTTAGTGAACATTGTCTCTATCTTCATAAGCCTTCAAAGCCCCTTCACTGGTATCAATTTTTTCTCTGAAAAGGGGCGGGGCCCTCTTAAGAGTTGCACCCTATGTGTGTGTGCATTCTGCTGAGTCAGTAGCGCTCAGATTTAGTCATTCCTAAAGATGCCGCATGGTAAACTTTCCTCCCATATCTTATCTACAAAGTTATAGGGAATTTCTAGTGTGAGTTGAGTCAACCTAGCATTGTAAGCTTGCAACTTTCTTCTCTGAACTCTGAAATTTACTAAACTTTGCAGGCTAGATTACATGAGATCTATAACCTCTGAAGAAAAGGCAGTAAAGAGCAATGGATGCTGCAGAATTTCCCTGATTGATGGTTGATGGTGCAGGCCTTCCTGCTAACGCTTCTCAACTTCTTCCCAAAATGGTATTTTCATTTGTTTCTTTTTTCAACTTACTGTCTCATTTATGACCCTTTACAAGTCTAGATCTCTTCTGCAATCATGTGTTTAAGAGTAGGTTGAAAAAACTTTTCGCATAGCAGAAGATAATGTTACTAAAAGGGTTTCTTTTAGATTCCCCTGAAGAATGCATGAAAGGTTTAGGACATGTTAGTCCTTCTAGTTTATTTCAATTTAGTCGGTTAGGTTTGCATTTTGGGTTCAAATGGTCCAGATTGCTGTAAGGGAGTGTAGTGGTGCCTGATCCACATTTCTTTTTATTAATATGTTTCATACGAACTTATATTGAAACACTAAACATTGAGTAACCGGTATTGCAGGGTTTTTTAAATCTTATGAGATGGCGTCGTTCTAATTTTTTCATGGAATGGGACGCACTGCCATCTCACTTCTTATCTCTACACAGCAAGTAGGGTAAAGGGTGTCCCAAAACACGCTGATCGGAATGTTGGAACAATGGTGGAGACAGAGTCTCATCCCCACACTTAGGCCAAATATCTATCCCGATGTCCCGTGGGATTATTCCTGTCAGGGTTTGAAACCTTGCCATAGTAGCATGATTGACCTGCCTTTTATAGTTGTGGCTTTGTCTAGCCCTTGCGTAAGGGCTCATTTCGATGCTTGGTTTTTATGCATATTTCAATTTAGCACTAAAGCCTTTTTTATTTTTAGGTTGCATTCGTTTTCGATCATTGTTTGCTCTTGTTTTCTGTTGTAGTAGATGATCTAAAGTCAGTATGCAAGTTGCATATGAAACTATTCTTAGTTATTCTTGCACGTGCTCTCTCCTTTCAATTAAAGCAACTTATCATCACAAACCAGTAGTTGAATTTTGGAGCATAGCTAGCATTTCCATGTTTTGATACTTAGTGAAGTTACATCAACAGAGTTATTAAAGATATGTTGACATCTAGAAAGTTATGTTGGTGTGGAATTTATTTCATATTCATCTTTATACCAATAAGTTGAATTCTGCAGTAGATAACTGAAGTTAAGGTAGTCAATCATGAGCATGTACACTATCATACGATTTATATCTTTATGGTGTAGAAAGTTTGAAATTTTAGTATAGAAAGAAAGAGATTGTGTAGGCACTAATGAAGTTTATTGAGTATCTGGTAACTGTAAGGTTATCATGATGTGACTCTATAAGTGTTGCATGGCAATTACCATGCTGGCAAGGTGCAGGAATGTAACCATTGCAGGGCACAGACCTCTGTAAATTGTCTGCCAATATGCAGACCATTGTGGGTACAACTGGCACATGACACTAGGAGTGGAGATTGATATGGATTGGCACAAACTTAATTCAGTTGGAAGTTAGAAGTGCTGGCATGTGACCAACATTGCACAATATAGCATTTTAGCAAAATGGTACTCTCTAAATCCTTTCTAGTAGCTGTTGAAATTTTTCTCTTAGTTTTCATTTTTCAATAAATTAATCGGGAGAAGAGTATGGAAGGAGGTATTACTAATGTGATTACTAACTTAAAGATAAAAATATATATATTATTGAAAAGTGGAGAGAGGAATTACAGATTGGGAAAGGCAGAACAAAACAAGATGAGGACAGTTTATAACTGAATTGGAGAAGTTTGTGAGTATGTGCTAGTAGATAAGTGTAGTTTTATCTAGACCAAGAAGTTAATGAAAATCAAGAGTTGCCATGGATCTCCGTTGCACAGCCATTTTAGAGAGACTAGATTGAAGCAATAACTAAAGCAAGATGTCATGTGCATAGCCATAGGGTGCAACGTTCGCCATCTTGGTACCAAACTTGTACCAGTACCACACTGATACAATATCAAGACGCCCGATATGCAGGTCGGTTCGATTAACCAGGCTCAAGAGATGGGAACTGAGTCTTGGTTCAGTACCAGTATGATACAATATGCTCAATATGGGCCTGCCTATGTTTCGAAAACCTAATGTATATTGCAATGACTTTTATATAAGATAGTACCTCATAACATCATCATTGATGTCACAAATGAGATGGCAGTCGCAAAAATAGTTGACGAGCCAATACTAATCAAAGGAATACAACTTACCATGATTAGTATTAGCTCGTCAACCATCTTTGTGACTGCCATCTCAAGTATTTGTCACATCAATGATGATGTTGCGAAGGTACTACATCAATGATGTCGTTACGAGGTACTATCTTATATCAAGGGTCATTGCAATATACATTAGCTTTTCAAAATGTAGGCATGTGTAAGGCATTCTTGAACTTCTCTTAAGGAAAGCTTTGGGAAGGGTCCTTTCTTGGTGAGTTGGCATTTTTTCAGTGATATGGTGTGTTTCATCTTTATCTTGCTCTTGTCCCTTCTTTAGCCCCCAACAAACAGCTGTTCTGGTGGATCTTTGTTGTATGCAAATTTTCAGTTTCCCTTTGCATGAAGGATTTAGTCAAGGTATGCATGTACCTTGCCATTATGATTCAAACAATAATTTCTAAGCCCACCTCACATCCCTGTTCCATCTATCTTCAACAACATCAGTCCCACATTACACCTTTACCTACATCCTCCTTTTTTGGCTTGAGACCTACTCTGGTTGCTACCACTGCTGTACTACTCTTTCACCTCTTCCCATCCTTCAGTCTCTACTAGTCTTTAAGAACCTTGCTGGACCTGCTAGCTGTCCTGTTCCTTCTCATTTGGGCCTTGCAGCAACAAGCTCACTTTATCAACTTCTTCTTGATCTTACTTCATCTTTAGGGACGAATCTCTCTTTTCCCGACATCTATCTTTGGCCATTTGCATCATGTTCCCACTACATTTTGCAATTCGTATCTCCATTGATGAGTAGCTATGCTTATTCGATTAATCATTTTATTTTCTTCTTTGTTATAATCAAGGTCTACAAAATTGCAGAATCGTGAACCAATGTCAAACCTGTTATGGGACCGGTTTGGTTTTAAACCAATTCGGCCCTATTTGCAATTTTTGGTACTATTTTTTCATGTTTTTCAATGTTTTCCTTTTTTATGTAGTATTTAGAGGCAAAAGTATCCTATAAATATCATTCTATCCCCTCTCTCTTATTTTTATTCCATTATTTAAGTAAATTTATTTTTTTCTTTCGTTGCCAAATTTTTTTCATCGAAATAAGAGAATATTTTTCATTTGAATCCAACAAAAATAACAGAAAAAATCAAATTCCTTAAAGATAAAAGGTTAATTCCCCTGCGAAAACAAATTTGAAGAATTTAAGGAGAGTGTTTTAGTAAAGCATCAAGTTAGGAATTACTTACACTGCAAATAAAAATGTAAGAAAATCAACTTAGCTTAGAAAATGCTAGTAGAAAACAAGATACTAAAAAAAATTATTTCAGAATATAATTTACAAAGTCTTTGGTCAAACAGTTAAATTTTTTAGTTTTTGACTTAGTAGAATCATGATAACGGTGATATACATTAACTTATATATACGCTAAATTCACGTTTATCTAAAATAATAAAATTAAATTTAGCACATGAAGTCACAAGATTAAAATATATTTTTTGAGGTCTAGCCATACTATGATGCCTCACTATTGAACCAAGGTCCCTCCATTAAAAAAAAAATAATATAAACCTTTCAAGTTTAGCGACACGTTATTATTTGAATTTTCAAAAATATGTTAATATATTAGGATTTTATGGTAAGTTTAATTTTATTTGTTTTAATGAGTTATATATTTAGGATTAAGGCTTTGTTGTTATTTATTGATGACTAAATTGTATATCAAGTCCACGTAGATCAGTGTAGGCTTCATTATTTTTGTGATCCCTGTATAAGTTTGGAGCCATGTAAATTTGATCAATCATTGATCCAAAGCCTTACAAATTATATTTTCAGATAATTTTTTCTTATATCATGTTATTTCTATCATTTCTAAATTAGATTAATTTTTTAAGATTTTATTTGGAGTAAAAGTACCCTAACTTGAAGCTTACTAAACGCATTATTTCTTGAAATTCTCTAAATTTATTATTGAGAGAAAGAGTTGAATATTTTATTCTTAAGAAATTTGATTTTCTTATATTTTTGTTGAATTCAAATAGGAGAGTATTCCCTTAACATGAGAAGATAACAGGTAAATAGCATTTACTTAAATGATTTTAAATGAAAATAGAGAGAAGAAAGAGAATATGAGCTCATAAGATACTTTGAGCCTTGTATACCATATATAAAAAAAGGATAAAAATGAAAAAAACGCAAAAATTTAAAAATACAAAAAGGATAAAACAAGTCTACATTGGACTAGTTTAATTAGACAATCCTTGTTTATAATCAACATTTTAAATCCGGCCAAGATGGATGTGTCTGTTTCTACAATAATGGAATACCAGACGAAGGTATCCCATCACAATACGACAACACCTATATGAGGCGTATTTTTTTATATTTTTTCGATTTATTTTTTAATTTATCAATGAAACTTTATTTCTTTATTTATTTTTAAATATATTTGGACTTCAAAAATAATATGTTAACATAAAATCATTCATTTATGTTCGTTAATAATACACTAAAATCATTTGATTGAATGTTTTGATATTTTTCCTTGACCTATCTTACCTTGTTCATGTCCACTTAAAAGTATAATATTATAATTTTTTGTGACACTCCAGATTATTAGAGACCTTTTCTAGATTACTAAATAACAAACTCTTGTAATTTAATTTTGCATGAGCTTTTAACAAAAAAAATGATGCTTTTGATTAAAGAAAGTAATGCATTTTATTGTATAAAGCAATTCACATATCAAATACTTTTATCTTATGTCCGCTAGCATTTCAAATTTACAATTTAATACTTGAATGCCACATAGATGATGATGGAGTAAACAATCATCATTATATAACAAAATAAGCATATACAAACTTTATTAAGTGCGTATACTTGGTCTCATCTTGTCACTTAATTGGTACTGAAACCATGCTTTTTGAGTTCGGAGATGGGTAGAATAAGCAAGAGATGTTATTTAAATTTTCATATCTATTATAATATTAATGACATCGTATTTTTTTGATTTTAATACAATATTTTGACAAAAAATCTCAAACATATATACTATATATTATTTATATGCATATTTAAAATTTATTAATATATTTTTAATTACAGCAAAATTTGGGACAAAAGGAGAATTGAAATTGCATCCGTTGAAATACTTAAATTACTAACTGTTAACCTGACTAACCAATAATCAGTCTATGATAAGCGTAAAAAATCTAAAACTTACTTAATTTGACTAAATATAACTACTTAAAAAAAATAAAAACTCTTTTCCAGAACCTTCCTTTCCTCATCCTCCACACCTTTGATCCCTTCTTTTTGTTCCTCTCATCCATGTTTCTTCTTCCCTCCTCTCCCTTCTTCCATGCTCATTGATCTTTCTTTTACTATGGGATCAAAGACAAGGAAAGTATGGTTTCCTTCTGTCAGTGGAATGATGACAAGGCTTCAACTTAAAGAGGTGAGAGACCTTGCTAAAGGTGGTTTCCAATGGAACAGCCTTGAGATCTTGGTTTTAATTATCTTGCACCTTTCTTCAGGTCCTGTAATCTCGGAGGAATGGGATGGGATGGCCAGGATACCTCACAATCCTAAGAGGAATGGGATGGGATGTGCAGGATGCCTATCATCCTACCGAGACCTTAAACTCTTTTTATAATTCATTTCTTATCCTCTCCTTTCAACATGTGGGTGTCTTCATCTGTCTCCCTCTCCCTTCTGCATCCCAGGTTTGGGAATCACCATGAAGTGGACACATCAGAGGAATGATTGTTATTCTCTTCGCTGCTGCTTCAGACACATTCACTGCTTGGGTTGGGTCTAGGCTTGAGCTCAAGCCTTGCCAAATCCTGAATCTCTGGATAGATCTCTGGGAAACTACCCAAATCCCAACTTAAAAAGAGTATGCTGTGTGGGGCAGGCACAAACCTGACTTAACACAATGTGTCTTCTTTCTTAGTTGTTAGATTTGTGGGTTTTATTATATGTCTAGCATGTAGCTTTTGGATTCATTCATTAATCCACCTTGCTTAAGTTGTATAGAATTTTATAGAAGTACTTAGAATAAGCTTTATGGACTTAGCATGTTTAATTTCCATCATGCATTGTGTTGATTATGCATAGGTGTTGAAAATTCATAATTTAGCAAGTAGTTAGAGGAATTTGAAAAAGTTCACAGTTTAAAATATTTAAAGGTGTCAAATAGATCCATTATCATCTGAAACTTATGCTGCTAAAGAGACAGGAAAAAATTAAAAATTCAGAATTAATAGAATACATATGCAATAACTTTCTGAATTACTGCATGTTTTGCCAAAAGTGGAAAGAAAAGGAACTGTTAGTTTAATTAAATTTAGAAAATAAATTATATAATATCTGAACAAAAATGTTGAGACAGATGTAAGCTATGTAAGTAATTTGAGGTCTACAGTAGTTTATGTAGTTTTTTAGAAGTTCAGGCAACAATTCTTTCTTTTTATTGCAGCTCCAATTGTTGTTATGCAAAGTTTGTGTAACCATATATCCATCTATTTGGAGTGCGTTATGTGAAGCACAAACAAGTTCGTCTTCATTTTGTGTTCTTTCTTTGCCTTTAATAACTCCATGATCTGTATTCTTCTATATGAGTGTCAATGTTTGGCTTTGATGGCACACATTGCAAGCTTGTGAAATCTATCTGGAAGGTGCCATTTTTTGATGATCCATTGGCAAAATTTCTGAATCACTAGTGCCAATAGTCTGAGGAACACTAGACGTAGCTCGAAAGGTACACAGTTGAAGCCTTGTGGATGGTCAAACTGTACTGAACCATCCCACTACCAATATGGTTCGATGGTTTAGTTCAGCACAAAGGTCAAACCATCCCGTACCGGCTCGAACCAACCTTGTACCGACCCCTAAATGTACTGAACATCCTGCTTCGGCAGTACGAGGCGGTTTATGGGTTGGGGCTTCCCAATTCACTTGACTAGTATTCCATCGGTTTTGGTACCAATATTCAGCCAGTTTGTTATGGTGAGTCTCGTACCAAACCATCCCAATTCAGTACTAAAACAGTATCGGTTTCCAATACGGTGAACAACTCCTTGGAAGTATAATGGTATATGCCATAATTTAAAATTGATCTTAATATTTCATTTCATGGATGTACAAGTTTTTGTATTCTTTTAAGAAGGAAAAGTAATCTTCCCATTCAATGATCATAACAAGCTATGGGTCTAACTTCCGAATTTCGGTTTCTCCTTGGTCTTAGACCTTCTACTTCTAATTGTGGGACCTGCAAGCTTTTAAGTTAAGAAATTTCTGGAGTGTTTTGTATCAAGTTCCTATTATATTACTGTATTGGAAAGGTGAAACAGTTTTTCTTTGCTTATTATGTTCTCTGTTAACAAATATGGATTTCTTGGATAAGTTTGAATTGTGAAAAAAATCACTGCACAAGAATTAGGCTACTTGCTAGAAGATAAAGATGGAAAACTTGCGAGGACAAGTTCTTATGAGGAGGTGCTGCCTCCATATGACCAAGCAAAGGCACTTGGAAAAACAACCATTGATGTGGCACGTATTTGCTGCTGGATTACCTTGCTCCCAGTAGTGAAGGCTTACTCTTCATGTTTGCCCGCTGGAAGAAGCTTGAGAGGGATCTATATAATGAAAGAAAGGAGTATGTTATGACTGAATTTATTGTACCTTTCCAGTATCTGTTCTGATGTTAAATATAATTTACTGCTTGCGACTTTGCTACAGGCTTTGCTTGTTTTCTTGATGAGTATTTGTGCCCCAGTGAATCTAGCTGTTGTTATAAATTATTGCCTCTAACTTTCTGGAGTCAAATGATCATTGTTTGCTTTGCAGGCGATTTGATATTACACAAATTCCAGATGTCTCCACAGTTCTTGCAAGTGAGTTACTCAAACTTCATTCAATGTGAAATACTAGACTTATCCTAGAGGAACATTAAGAAAAAGATTTATAGTCATCTCCTTCCCTTCTTCCTTCTCTCCTTTTCAGTTGCTTGATAGGTAACGACCTGCTGCACAATGCCCATCTTAATCTTGGAAAAGGGTTGGCTGAGCTCTTCAAAGTTGCTCAGGTGAAAAGAGCAGAGCACTTTATGTTTTCTCTATATATGCTGAGATAGAAATATTCATTTTATAGCAACCGTGTCATTAAATTAAATATTGAGATATGAGTTAAAAATTATGGAAGACATGATGATACTAGATTCATTTCATTTAATTTGTGCAGTTAAATTCATTGGTACATGCCTGAAAATTGTAACTAATGATTTACATGATATTTGCTTCTATTTGAATATTTAGCATATTTTAGCCTATTATCTCTTTTACTCTAGTTCCTTAAATTCTCCATTTTCTCTTTATAACATAATGGTTTTTAATCAAAATCGATGCCTTTAAGCCAGCCAGCATCATCCATTGATTAACCCATACCAACTAAGGGTAGTGCAGGCTGGGTGGCACATGGGCTACCCGAATCCAGCACCCATTTTCAAGACTTGACTCTAGATTTTTTGTACAGGGCCTGGTCGAGCTTGACATTTTTAAAGGCCAATTCAAATTTTAGGTTGGGCACGAGCTTAGAAAATATAAACTCGATCTAGTCCAACTCAAAAATTTATATTTATTATATATCTTTATATAAAGATTACAAACCAAACCAGTACCCTCATACCAGGTACGGGACTGAACTATACTGGACCAAACCACAGCAAACTAGTGATGCAGAATAGAGAGAGGCGAAAAAAAAACCTAACTGTAGAGAGAGGGGGAGAGAAAGGCGCACCTTTGAAGCCAAAAGAAGAGAGAGCCTTGAGGGAGGAGAGGGAGAATGAGAAGAAGATTCGTATCTCTGTTGCGATGAGCGATGATGACAACCGACAAGTAAAGACAACTAGGCTTTCGATCATGGGTTCGTTAGACGGAATTGAACCCACAACCTGCATCCGACGTGGGAACCCACATACCGAAATGATTGATCGAACTAATCTAGTTCTCGGCTTGATCCAGTTCGGCTTTGTTCCAAACAAATATGTGTGGATCAGTTCAGTCGTCCCTTTTTATATATATATATATATATATATATATATATATATTAATGGAAAATAATTTATATATATTAATGAAAAATATATTTTTAAAAAATATTGGCAAGGAATCGAATATGGGATGTTAGGATAAAGAGGCGAGCACGTGACCATCTAGCCAGCATCTCATTTAGTTATATGTGTGCATGTTTGTAGTATAATTATATAAGTA
>JACVBY030000502.1:840260-1019227 GCA_017589505.3 Metroxylon sagu
AATAAAAACTTTTTTGTCCTGAATTTTCAATGTAAATGATCGAAAAAGCAAACTGTACTTGAAAAAGGATGACATACTATAAAAGCATTATATCTTCAATGTTATACTATATTTTATTTGTACAGATTGATTAATAATAATAAATTATGAGAATTTATAGATTTAGTAAATCAAAATTTATTGATACCTGTAACAATCCTTTAGTCTTACAAAATTGTGCTAGCTCCTAAAGAAATATTGTTTAATTTTCTAGACAAGTAGTTTCTTAATAATCACCAAAACAAGTTCTACAATATACTGTTTATACATTATAATCTAATTTTAGTCAATAAATTCCTAGAATTTTCAATCCTAGATCCTTTGTTAGATGATCAAGTAAGTTTAGTTAAGAAATTGATATTTATACTAATTTTGACAATTAAGCTTTTAGTTGTCTAATATTTCCTAACCAAGGTTTGCTATACTGGAAATTGATACGGTTCGATATGAGGCCTGAACTGGTGGTGGACCGGTTAAGTGGACCAGAGGCTCCCAAATCATAACCCAGACCGAATCAGATTTAAACGTGCGGTTCAGTTTGGTTTGGTATGGTAGGCTAGTACGAGATTGGTACAAGTGGTTTGAGGTGGTACGAACGGTTCGCCTCATATTGAATTGAGAGGCCGAACCATCTTGGTTTTGGGCCGATTCGATTTGGTTCACCCTGAACCGCTCGGTTCAATTCGGGTCGGGTTGGAATGGTTCAGCTAACCTTGTTCCTAACTAATGAAAAACTAAATTAGTCTTAAATGTAGTTGAGTATTTCAATTTTAACTGGTCATCCAGTCATTATTACAATACTTGTAAAAATTTTGGAATATAATCAAGCAAAAATGCTAGTTAAAACTCCATCCCAACTTCGAAGGAGCAATATTGCTTGGTTCAACATACTGGTCCCTTCTGTGCTAGCCTATTGGGTTTGTACATATTTGCTAGTATGGGATCGGTACACTAAGCTCTTTTCTTCAAGCCTTGTTGTACATACCCTTCTTCATTGCCTTTTCTGGTTTCTTGCTCTTGTATCTTCTATTCTATCTTCATCTTTTTTTCTTTGTCAATTCTTGTTCAACAAACATGAATGTTGGCAAATAAAGTGGTCATAGCCTATCATTTGTATCTGCTATTCTCTTGATATATTTTGAGTCCTAGAGTCACAGCAAGTAAGATCTTCATTTTCTCTTGTTAAGCATTTAATAAGTTGGTTTTGACTTTAGCTCCAATTTTTTGTTTATCATATTTGTATTCTACTATGTTTATATACATCCATCATCGTCACCATCCAACCTTAGCTCTACTATGTGGGGTCAGCTCCAAGGGAACCTCATTTCTCCTAAATGTGTACCTATTTTAAGGCCATCTTTGATGATATTTCAGGGAGCTTCTCCATGTCTTTCCTCACAACCCCCATCTTGTCTCAGGTTTTCCCTTCCTTTTCTCCTACAATCTTCAAAACAGAATTAAAGTACCATTTTATCATATGCAATATATAAAAATAAATGCAACCCGTCTTCTTTTGTTTATTTTATTGACACGTTACTTGTTGCCATGCAACACATTGCTTTGTTGACCAGGTTTTGAAAACTTTCTTTATCTAGATTTCAAGTCAAAATTTCAGGTAGTTCAAATATTTAGAGTGTAATAGGAATTGGTTTAGTTTGATTGAGTCTGGCCAAGAGTTCGAAAGGAAAGTTGCACAAATCATTTTTAGCTGTAGTTTGAATGTATTCCCTTATCTAGTTTAGTTTGGTATTTTCTTTTTAATTTTGATAAGCCAAGAGGAGTTTAAAACTCTATGGTTGAAGCCATGACTTTTTCATTGAAGTAATTTTCTTATACATCTATGCTAGAAACATTACATTACTGTAATAAGAAGTTCCTTGCATGGTGATATAAAGTATCAGTAAACTCTTTAATTTGGTGGCCCTTATGCCTATCTTTTACCAATTTGAACCTCTAGATTTGGCTACACATGGTAAAACAATGTTTTCAGTCACATGATGGTGGGGATGCTGTACCTGTGAAGTTTACTGGTATGGGTCAGGGTTGCTATATGGTAAGCCCCTGGTACCAGCAAAACACAATTTTGGAGTTGAGACTACAACTATACCATGTGTCAGTATGAGGGTAGAGCAAGCACCTATACCATACTGGTACCGGACTGGGTTGGAATGGTATGCTCCATACAGTCAACATAGGTTGGTATTGCAAACACTGTAAGCACTAAGCAATATTATGGATGTGCTTTACTCTTACACGTAGGACTAATTTTGGGTGGCAATTTACTGGATTGGTTAAATTATAATTTCATGTCAAAAAGAATTCTTGTTTCGAGTTTTTGGAGTTGGCATGGCCAGAAATCATGGTGTACATAAACTTGGGCTGATTTATAGTAGATTGATGGAATTCGATGCTGGAGTTGAGCTCTAACCTAATAATTATGGGTCTATTCTAGGTTTGGATTGAGTTAAAGTAGATCTCATTCCATATTGGTCCAATTAATTGGTACCATAGTTTCAAATCCTGACGGGATGCCCTATGGGACACTGGGAGGGGTTGTCCCAAGTGCTGGGATAGAACCATCTTGCTATCATTCCAGCATCCCAATTGGTGCATCTTAGGACATTTCTCATCCTAAGTGTCAGAATGAGATGGGATAGCTGAACAGCCCATTCCAAGGAAAAACTGGGTGGTCTTATCCCACCGGATTTAAAACCTTGATTGACACTATGAAAAAAAATTGTGGGATGATGTGAATTGAATCTATTCCTAGTTAGAGAAAAGAAGTAATGAATGTGGTGGTAAAAACTGCTCTCCTCCCTTCAAGATATCCACTAAGAAAGATGAGAGGAATGCTATGTACCCTCTAGCCATCCACCAAGAAGACTCGAAGAAAGGATGATCAGAAGAAGCCCATCTTCTGCAATCATTAACATAGTTGCTCTGCCAGTTATGTAGCTGTGCTATCTTTAAGCATATCTTTTGGTATAATACGTGGAAACACATATATGCAAGCAATAATGACTAGGATACTTGTGAAATAGACAATGCATGAACTGAAATGACAAGTCTCCAAAAGAGAATTCCCGAAGGTGAGATTAGAAGTTAAACTTAACCACCCTCATCATGTTCTTCAGTCATCAAAGGAAAACAAAAACTTGTTGGTGAGTTAACATCAACTGGGGGGGAGGGGGTTAGATGGTGGAGTTTTCCATGCACCTAATTCCAAATCAACCTAAGACTGTTGAAGACTGTAGTTAGAACAAGAATGAAGCTTAATTTCTGGAAGTACTCTACCAGTGGGACGCATGCTGACATGAATCCTTGGTTCTAGACTTCTAGTACTTTGGAGAGTTCTTTCTAACGTCACATAACCAATTATGGACATCAAATATGGATGTTTTGTTCCACACTTTGACTTTTGGTGAGACCATTTGGAAACTTGTTACCTCTTTATGGTCCAAAACTCCAAATATCTTGCTGTAGTGGCTGGCGTGGTAGACATATTGTTTCATATGGTGTTGATGATTAGCTTGCACCTACACAATAAAATACAGAAACTATTTCAAAAAATTGCAAACAATATTCTTATATACAAACATAGAATAATTGCCATTTAGGATTTGTAAGTATGAGATTAGACTTATTTCTGATTGTCAGATATATAAGATGGCAAAACATCTGAAGAATAAAATGTCAAACATCCTTGAGTGAAGATATTCTAATATGATGACATGGATGTAGAACACCAATTAACTTGTATTTAATCATCATTCCTGTCACATTCTTGTATGAGAATCTGGAGACCCACCCTAATCACCTCGAAGCCCATAAGATTTGATCCTAGAGGATTTGGATGTATCAGTGCTTTGTGCTGTATAGTTTCTTTGATTTCAATTTTCTATTTGAAATTAAAGAAAGAAATATTGTCCCTTTTCTTTCCAATGTAAAACTGAAAGATGAAAGAAATAAATCCTTTGAGCTCATGTGAAATGATGCTTATTTGCGATTACCCACTGGGGTTCAAATCGTAGAAGAAATCATAAAAATGGATGAGCTTTCGACCTTCTAGAAACAAGGGAGAAAAGGGATTTGTGGGGCACTGATGGCTTGGTTTTTTAGTGTCAAGTGTATTGCAATAGCCCATGTCCTTTCATATCACCATAGATCATGGTGTAGAAGTACCCATTGATACTGACTTTAAGATCCAATACTATGGGTTGGCACACGGCAAAACAATATGTAGCTCTGTTTTGTGCTGATAACTTGCTTGCATGATGTTTATCATTGTTATTGCATGATGAACTTTTAACCAAATGAGTCATTATGTGGGTCCATGGAAATTATTTTACATTATCAGTTATTGAGATTTCTTTTTCCTTTTTTTTGTAAAGAGCTTCAATTTTCTTAACTTAAATATAATATTTATTGGTTTTAGCTGTTTTATATTCTGTTTTTTTATCACTTTGTTTCTAACTTCCACATGTAAGTTATCTTATTTGTTGGTATAGCTTGGTAAACTTGCCTGGTTGACTAACCCAGGTCAAATAATTTGGGGTGGGTGAGCTGTGACTTTAGTCATGTGTTTTCAACCTTGATTTGAAGTCTTCTTTTTAGGATAAAGTGATTGAATTGAGATTGTTTACTCATATCTCACAAAGGCATGTGTGGCTTCAATGAGTGGGAAAGCTTGGATCCATTTTAAGAAATAGTGAATAGGCCTAGAAGTTTTTTTTTTTTTTCCAAAGTCATTTTCAAATTTCAGGTGTTTTTTATATGGTCTGGTTGTTAATTTGACTGATTTTGTTCAAAAAATTTCTGTCTTTGAATTTTAGGTGAAGGAACTGGCTTGCTTCGCCTTCATAGTACTTACCGACATGATTTGAAGATATACAGTTCAGATGAGGGCCGGGTTCAGGTACAACTACAGGCTAGTGTGAAAGGCTCAAACCATCTGACATTTTTTTTTTTAAACACGTTGCTTCTCATTGTTGTTAGTCTTTGTGTGTTTGTCAATATCATTTTTGTTAATGGTTGCCGAGGTTTTTGGAAAAAGTGAGTCCTGCTTTAATGTCATGCAATGCATAGCACTTGTCTTTGCTGAAAGGAAATGCATAGCATTTATCAAAACAAACTTTTTGGTAGATGTCTGCAGCAGCATTTGCCAAAGGGCTTCTTGATTTGGAGGGGCAGTTAACTCCAATTCTGGTTCGTTTACAGCTTTTTTGTGTATTTTTCGTTGTCAGTTGTTGAAACTAGTTTATTAGCTTCACTTTGACCTACCTTTTCACATCCTTCAGGTTTCACTGGTTAGTAAAGACTCTTCCATGTTGGATGGACTCGAAGATGCTAGCATTGAGATGGATGAAGCAAAGGTTTGTTTTCTAATAAAGAAATGCTGATTAATTGGCCCAACATGTCCATCAAAGATGAAAAGTCACTGATCTTTTGATATTTCAGTAAAAGTTGAAATCCTTCAATAGAATTGCAAGGTGTTCATCATCCTTTATCAAAGAAGAATCTGAGTTAATGTATTTCACAACATATCAATAACTCAAGCATTTCTCATGACCTTGTGAAATATATAATATGCATTATAGATTTCTGGGTTAATTCAGTGGTAAGTCTCTTTGCAAGGAGAACTTTATATAACTCATTAAAAAGTTATAAAGAGGCCATTCTTACCCAAAAAAAAATGCAATGTGAAGATAAGTGGAGAGACAAATTCATGCTTGGACTTATTGGAAGTTATTTAGGATTTTTTTAATGCTTTGAGATTGGTATATAGCGGAGTTTTCTAGTTGGCGATATTCTTGTCACATGTTGATATTTTCATGTGTGGGTGTTTGGGCTGTTGCCCTGAGAGTATTGCTTGCTTTTTTAGTCTCCTCTCGAAAGCTGTGCACAAATATAATGGAATCAGGGCTTTTCAAGATTACTGCCATTGTTTGAGATTGTTGTCATCAATTATTGCTGTTAGTGCCTTGGAACTTGATCTGAGAGTTTGATTTTTTAGATAGATACATCAAGGACACTGTGTTCACTGCCATCTAATGATATTAGCCATTGAATTGCTGGCAAGAGCAACTGCAAATCATCCGAACTCAGAATTGTGCTGCAGCCTGATAATTGCTGAAATATTTCATTTCCTATCATCTCTTTTAGTATGTGATGTTGCACCATCAAACTAGCTTGGATCAAGTTCTTATTTCTAATGAAAATCTACTTGCTGGTCAGAAATTGCTGTAGTACTTGAAGACAGTCTTGAAGGTAGTTTCCCTTTTCTGAAGCAGAATCAGGCCATATGATTTTTGACATAAAGTTTCCTTCCTACACGCGGATGCTTCACTTCATGAAGTAGTTCTCTGGTTAGAGCACAGTTGCTCCCTAGCTGAACCCTACCCATTTGTGAACAATAGACTATTTTTTGGTGATTTTATTTTTTTTTAGTGAACATCTCTATCTTCATAAGCCTTTAAAGCCCCTTCACTGGTATCAATTTTTTCTCTGAAAAGGGGCGGGGCCTCTTAAGAGTTGCACCCTATGTGTGTGTGCATTCTGCTGAGTCAATAGCGCTCAGATTTAGTCATTCTAAAGATGCATGGTAAACTTTCCTCATATCTTATCTCAAAGTTATAGGAATTTCTAGTGGAGTTGAGTCAACCTAGCATTGTAAGCTTGCCTTTCTTCTCTGAACTCTGAAATTTACTAAACTTGCAGGCTAGATTACATGAGATCATAACCTCTGAAGAAAAGGCAGTAAAGAGCAATGGATGTGCAGAATTTCCCTGGATGGTTGATGGTGCAGGCCTTCCTGCTAACGCTTATCAACTTCTTCCCAAAATGGTATTTTCATTTGTTTTTTCAACTTACTGTCTCATTTATGACCCTTTACAAGTCTAGATCTCTTCTGCAATCATGTGTTTAAGGTAGGTTGAAAAAACTTTTCGCTAGAGAAGATAATGTTACTAAAAGGGTTTCTTTTGATTCCCCTGAAGAATGCATGAAGGTTTAGGACATGTTAGTCCTTCTAGTTTATTTCAATTTAGTCGGTTAGGTTTGCATTTTGGTTCAAATGGTCCAGATTGCTGTAAGGAGTGTAGTGGTGCCTGATCCACATTTCTTTTTATTAATATGTTTCATACGAACTTATATTGAAACACTAAACATTAGTGTCCGGTAGCAGGGTTTTAAATCTTATGAGATGGCGTCGTTCTAATTTTTTCATGGAATGGGACGCACTGCCATCTCACTTTATCTCTACGCTTAGGGTAAAGGGTGTCCCAAAACACGCTGATCGGAATGTTGGAACAATGGTGGAACAGTCTCATCCCTACACTTAGGCCAAATATCTATCCCGATGTCCCGTGGGATGTCCTGTCAGGGTTTGAAACCTTGCATAGTAGCATGATTGACCTGCCTTTTATAGTTGTGGCTTTGTCTAGCCCTTGCGTAAGGGCTCATTTCGATGCTTGGTTTTTATGCATATTTCAATTTAGCACTAAAGCCTTTTTTTATTTTTGGTTGCATTCCTTTTATCATTGTTGCTCTTGTTTTCTATTGTAGTAGATGATCAGTGCATGCAAGTTGCATATGAAACTATATAGTTATTCTGCACGTGCTCTCTCCTTTCAATTAAAGCAACTTATCATCACAAACCAGTAGTTGAATTTTGGAGCATAGCTAGCATTTCCATGTTTTGATACTTAGTGAAGTTGCATCAACAGGTGTAAGATATGTTGACATCTAGAAAGTTATGTTGGTGTGGAATTTATTTCATATTCATCTTTATACCAATAAGTTGAATTCTGCAGTAGATAACTGAAGTTAAGGTAGTCAATCATGAGCATGTGCTATCATACGATTTATATCTTTATGGTGTAGAAAGTTTGAAATTTTAGTATAGAAAGAAAGAGATTGTGTAGGCACTAATGAAGCATTGGTATCTGGTAACTGTAAGGTTATCATGATGTGACCGCAAGTGTTGCATGGCAATTACCATGCTGGCAAGGTGCAGGAATGTAACCATTGCAGGGCACAGACCTCTGTAAATTGTCTGCCAATATGCACCATTGTGTGCCAACTGGCACACACTAGGAGGATTGATATGGATTGGCACAAACTTAATTCA
The DNA here is from genome assembly GCA_017589505.3 of Metroxylon sagu. NCBI lineage: Eukaryota > Viridiplantae > Streptophyta > Magnoliopsida > Arecales > Arecaceae > Metroxylon > Metroxylon sagu. The sequence continues at coordinate 848,428 of JACVBY030000502.1, forward strand.
GTTGGAAGTTAGAAGTGCTGGCATGTGACCAACATTGCACAATATAGCATTTTAGCAAAATGGTACTTAAATCCTTTCTAGTAGCTGTTGAAATTTTTCTCTTAGTTTTCATTTTTCAATAATTAATCGAGGAAGAGTATGGAAGGAGGTATTACTAATGTGATTACTAACTTAAAGATAAATATATATATATTATTGAAAAGGGAGAGGAATTACAATTGGGAAAGGCAGAAATAAAAACAAGATGAGGACAGTTTATAACTGAATTGGAGAAGTTTGTGAGTATGTGCTAGTAGATAAGTGTAGTTTTATCTAGACCAAGAAGTTAATGAAAATCAAGAGTTGCCATGGATCTCCGTTGCACAGCCATTTTAGAGAGACTAGATTGAAGCAATAACTAAGCAAGATGCCATGTATAGTTATAGGGTGCAACGTTCGCCATCTTGGTACCAAACTTGTACCAGTACCACACTGATACAATATCAGTACGCCCGATATGCAGGTCGGTTCGATTAACCAGGCTCAGTATGGAACTGAGTCTTGGTTCAGTACCGGTATGATACAATATGCTCAATATGGGCCTGCCTATGTTTCGAAAACCTAATGTATATTGCAATGACTTTTATATAAGATAGTACCTCACAACATCATCATTGATGTCACAAATGAGATGGCAGTCGCAAAAATAGTTGACGAGCCAATACTAATCAAAGGAATACAACCTACCATGATTAGTATTAGCTCATCAACCATCTTTGTGACTGCCATCTCGTTTGTGACATCAATGATGATGTTGCGAGGTACTACATCAATGATGTTGTTACGAGGTACTATCTTATATCAAGGTCATTGCAATATACATTAGCTTTTCAAAATGTAGGCATGTGTAAGGCATTCTTGAACTTCTCTTAAGGAAAGCTTTGGGAAGGGTCTTTCTTGGTAGTTGGCATTTTTCAGTGATATGGTGTGTTTCATCTTTATCTTGCTCTTGTCCCTTCTTTAGCCCCCAACAACAGCTGTTCTGGTGGATCTTTGTTGTATGCACATTTTCAGTTTCCCTTTGCATGAAGGATTTAGTCAAGGTATGCATGTACCTTGATTATGATTCAAACAATAATTTCTAAGCCCACCTCACATCCCTGTTCCATCTATCTTCAACAACATCAGTCCCACACAACACCCTTTCCCATCCTCCTTTTTTGGCTTGAGACCTACTCTGGTTGCTGCCTGCTGGCAACTCCTGCTACACCTCTTCCCATCCTTCAGTCTCTCCTAGTCTTTAAGAACCTTGCTGGACCTGCTAGCTGTCCTGTTCCTTCTCATTTGAGCCTTGCAGCTGCTCACTATCAACCTTTGTGATCTTACTTCATCTTTAGGGACGAATCTCCTTTGCTCAACATCTATCTTTGGCCATTTGCATCATGTTCCCACTTCATTTTGCAATTAAGCATCTCCGCTGATGAGTAGCTATGCTTATTAGTTAATCATTTTATTTTCTTCTTTGTTATAATCAAGGTCTACAAAATTGTAGAATCGCAAACCAATGCCAAACTGTTATCGGACCGGTTTGGTTTTAAGCCAATTTGGCCCTTTTTGCAATTTTTTTTATTTTTTCATGTTTTTCAATGTTTTTCCTTTTTTATGTGGTATTTGAGGCTTAAAGCCTCCTATAAGCTCATATTCTATCCCCTCTCTCTTATTTTTATTTAAAATTATTTAAGTAAATTTATTTTTTTCTTTCCATTTACTTAAATTTTTTCATCGAAATAAGAGAATATTTTTCATTTGAATCAACAAAAATATTAGAAAAATCAAATTCCTTAAGAATAAAAGGTTAATTCCCCCTCTTAAAAATAAATTTGAAGAATTTAAGGAGAGTGTTTTAGTAAAGCATCAAGTTAGGGTACTTCCACTTAAAATAAAAATCGTAGAAAATCAACTTAACTTAGAAAATGATGAGAAAACAAGATACTAAAAAAAATTATTTCAAAATATAATTTGTAAGGCTTTGGTCAATGCTTGGTCAAATTTACATGGTTTTTCAACTTAGACAGAATCATGATAACAGTGAACCTTGCATTAACCTATGTTAGCTAGATTCACAGTTTATCAAAATAATAAAATTAAATTTGGCATAAAATCCTAAGATTAAAATATATTTTTTTAGGGGTCCATACTATGATGCCTCATTAGACCAAAGGTCCCTCCATTAAAAAAAAAATACTCTAACCTCCGGTTTAGCAGCACGTTATTGTTTGGACCCTAAGAAATATGTTTAACCTTAGGATTTTATGGTAAGTTTAATTTTATTGTTTTAATGAGTTATATATTTGGGATTAAGGCTTTGTTGTTGTTGTTGATGATGAGTTGTACGTCAAGTCCACATAGATCAGTGTGAGCTTCATTATTTTTGTGATCCTGTATAAGTTTGGAGCCATGTAAATTTGATCAATCATTGATCAAAGCCTTACAAATTATATTTTCAGATAATTTTTTCTTATATCATGTTTTTCCATCATTTCTAAATTAAATTAATTTTTTAAGATTTTATTTGGAGTAAAAGTACCCTAACTTGAAGCTTACTAAAACGCTATTTCTTGAAATTCTCTAAATTTGTTATTGAGAGAAAGAGTTGATATTTTATTCTTAAGAAATTTGATTTTTCTTATATTTTTGTTGAATTCAAATAGGAGGTATTCCCTTATTTCCATGAGAATATTGAGTAAATGCCATTTACTTAAATGATTTTGAATGAAAATAAGAGAGAAGAAAGAGAATGTGAGCTCATAAGATGCTTTGAGCCTTGTATACCATATAAAAAAGGATAAAAATGAAAAAACATAAAAAATTAAAAAAATGCAAAAAGGGCCAAACCGGTATTGGACTGGTTTAGTTAGGCAATCCTTGGTTATAATCAACATTTTAAATTCAGCAAGATGGATGTGTCCTGTTTCTCTATGGAATAGGGCACGAGGTGTCCCATCCTATCCCAATGCCTACATGAGACGCATTTTTTTATATTTTTTTGATTTATTTTTTAATTTATCAATGAAACTTTATTTCTTTATTTATTTTTAAATATATTTGGACTTCAAAAATAATATATTTAACATAAATCATTCATTTATCTTGGTCAATAATACACTAAAATCATTTGATTGAATGTTTTGATATTTTTCTTGACTATATTACCTTGTTCATACATCCACTTAAAACTAATATTATAATTTTTTGTGGCTTTCCAGATTATTGGAGACCCTTTCTCAATTACTAAGTAACAAACTCTTGTAATTAATTTTGCATGAGCTTTTAACAAAAAAAATGATGTAGCTTGATTAAAGAAAGTAGTAGTTTTAATTGTATAAAGCTTGGTCACATATCAAGCCACTTTTATCTTATGTACTTTAGCATTGAAATTTACAATTTAATACTTAGATGCCACATGAATGATAGTGGAGTAAGCAATCATATTGTATAACAAAATAAGCATATGCAAACTTTATTAAGTGCATATACTTAATTGTCATCTTGTCACTTAATTGTTGCCCAAACCACTTTTTTTGAGTTCGGAGATGGGTAGATAAGCAAGAGATGTTATTTAAATTTTCATATCTATTATAAATAAATGACAAAGTATTTTTTTGATTTTATGTAATATTTTTAATGAAAATCTAAACATATTATTATATATTATTTATATGTATTTTAAAATTTGATATTATATTTTCAGTGCAAAACAAAATTTGGGACAAAAGGAGAATTGAAATTGCATCCATTGAAATACTTAGAGTACTCCTGTTAACCACAATAACCAATAATCAGTCTCGATAGCGTAAAAAATCTAAAACTTACTTAAACTGACTAAATATAACTACTTAAAAAAAATAAAAACTCTTTTCCCGAACCTTCCTTTCCTCTGTCCTCCACACCCACGATCCCTTCTTTTGTTCCTCTCATCCATGTTTCCTTCTTCCTCTCCCTTCTTCCATGCTCTTGTTGATCTTTCCTTGCTATGGATCAAAGACAAGGGAAGAGCATCGGACAGCCGTATGATGACAAGGCTTCAACTTAAGGAGGTGAGGGAGGCAACACAAAGGTGGTTCCAATGGAGCAGCCCACGGATGTGGGTTTTGGTGTCTTGCACCTATTTCAGGTCCTGTAATCTCAGAGGAATGGGATGGGATGGCCAGGATGCCTCCTGTAATCTCAGAGGAATGGGATGGGATGGCCAGGATGCCTATCATCCTACCGAGACCTTAAACTCTTTTTATAATTCATTTCTTATCCTCTCCTTCAGCATGTCGGTGTCACCATCTATCTCCCTCTCCCTTCTGCATCTGAGTTTTGGGAATCACCATGAAGTGGACGCACATCAGAGGAATGATTGTTCTCTTCGCTGCTGCTTGGGCACATTCACTGCTTGGGTTGGGTCTGGGCTTGAGCTCAGGCCTTGCCCAGTCCTGGACTCTGGATAGATCTCTGGGAAACTACCCAAATCCCAACTTAAAAAGAGTATGCTGTGTGGGGCAGGCATAAGCCTGACTTAGCACAATGTGTCTTCTGCCTTAGTTGTTAGATTTGTCAGGTTTATTATATGTCTAGCTGGCTTTTGGATTCTGTTCATTAATCCACCTTATTTAAGTTGGCTAGAATTTTATAGAAGTACTTGGAATAAACTTGTGGACTTAGCATATTTAATTTCATCATGCATTGTGTTGATTATGCATAGGTGTTGAGAATTCATAATTTAGCAAGTAGTTAGAGGAATTTGAAAAATTTCACGTTTAAAATATTTTAAGGTGTCAAATAGATCCATTATCATCTGAAACATGCTGCTAAAGAGACAGGAAAAAATTAGAAATTCAGAATTAATGAACCATATGCAATAACTTTCTGAATTACTGCATGTTTTGCCAAAAATTGAAAGAAAGAACTGTTAGTTTAATTAAATTTTGAAAATAAATTATATAATATCTGAACAAAAAATGTTGAGACAGATGTAAGCTATGTAAGTAATTTGGAGTCTATGACTGGTTTATGTGGTTTAGAAGTTCAGGCAACAATTCTTTCTTTTTATTGCAGCTCCAATTGTTGTTATGCAAGATTTGTGTAACCATATATCCATCTATTTGGAGTGCGTTATGTGAAGCACAAACAAATTCGTCTTCATTTTGTGTTCTTTCTTTGCCTTTAATAACTCCGTAGTCTGTATTCTTCTATATGAGTGTCAATGTTTGGCTTTGATGGCACACATTGCAAGCTTGTGAAATCTATCTGGAAGGTGCCATTTTTTGATGATCCATTAAAATTTCTGGTAGCTAGTGCCAACAGTCTGAGGAACACTAGACATGCTTGAAAATTTTAGTTGAAGCCTTGAAAGCAAGGATGGTCAAACTGTACTGAACCATCCCACTACCAATATGGTTCGATGGTTTAGTTCAGCACAAAGGTCAAACCATCCCGTACCGGCTCGAACCAACCTTGTACCGACCCCTAAATGTACTGAACATCCTGCTTCGGCTTGGTACGAGGCGGTTTATGGGTTGGGGCTTCCCAATTCACTTGACTAGTATTCCATCGGTTTGGTACCAATATTCAGCCAGTTTGTTACGGTAAGTCTCGTACCAAACCATCCCAATTCAGTACTAAAACAGTATCGGTTTCCAATACGGTGAACAATACTTGGAAGTATAATGGTATATGCCATAATTTAAAATTGATCTTAATATTTCATTTCATGGATGTACAAGTTTTTGTATTTAACAAGGAAAAGTAATCTTCATTCAATGATCTTAACAAGCTATGGGTCTAACTATAGAATTGGTTTCTCCTTGGTCTCAGGCCTTCTACTTCTAATTGTGGGACCTGCAAGCTTTTAAGTTAAGAAATTTCTGGAGTGTTTTGTATCAAGTTCCTATTATATTACTGTATTGGAAAGGTGAAACAGTTTTTCTTTGCTTATTATGTTCTCTGTTAACAAATATGGATTTCTTGAATAGGTTGAATTGACGAAAAAAATCACTGCACAAGTGAAGCTACTTGCTGAAGATGAAGATGGAAAACTTGCGAGGACAAGTTCTTATGAGGTGCTGCCTCCATATGACCAAGCAAAGGCACTTGGAAAAACAACCATTGATGTGGCACGTATTGCTGCTGGATTACCTTGTGGTAGTGAAGGCTTCCTCTTAATGTTTGCCCGCTGGAAGAAGCTTGAGAGGGATCTATATAATGAAAGAAAGGAGTATGTTATGACTGAATTTATTGTACCTTTCAGTAGTATCTGTTCTGATGTTAAATATAATTTACTGCTTGCGACTTTGCTACAGGCTTTGTGACTCTTGATGAGTATTTGTGCCCCAGTGAATCTAGCTGTTGTTATAAATTATGCCTCTAACTTTCTGGAGTCAAATGATCATTGTTTGCTTTGCAGGCGATTTGATATTACACAAATTCCAGATGTCTATGATTCTTGCAAGTGAGTTACTCAAACTTCATTCAATATGAAATACTAGACTTATCCTAGAGGAACATTAAGAAAAAGATTTATAGTCATCTCCTTCCCTTCTTCCTTCTCTAACTTTTCAGTTGCTTGATAGGTATGACCTGCTGCACAATGCCCATCTTAATCTTGAAGGGTTGGCTGAGCTCTTCAAAGTTGCTCAGGTGAAAAGAGCAGAGCACTTTATTTTTTCTCTATATATGCTGAGATAGAAATATTCATTTTGCAACCGTGTCCTGTTAAATTAAATATTAGATATAGGTTAAAAATTGTGGAATAACTGTTGATACTAGATTCATTTCATTTAATTTGTGCAGTTAAATTCATTGGTACATGCCTGAAAATTGTAACTAATGATTTACATGATATTTGCTTCTATTTGAATATTTAGCATAGTAGCCTATTATCTCTTTTACTCTAGTTCCTTAAATTCTCCATTTTCTCTTTATATTTGTATAATGGTTTTTAATCAAAATCGATGCTATTAGCCAGCCAGCCATCTATTGATATGCTTATACCAACTAAGGGTGGGTACGAGCTGGGTGGCCTATGGGCCTGCCCGAATCCAGCCTTGAAATTTTCAAGGCTTGACTCTAGATTTTTTGGCCCATAGGGCCTGGTCGGGCTTGACATTTTAGTCAATTCAAATTTTAGGTTGGGCCTGAGCTTAGAAAATATAAGCTCGATCTAGTCCAACTCAAAAATTTATATTTATTATATATCTTTATATAAAGATTACAAACCAAACCAGTACCCTCATACCAGGTACGGTACTGAACTATACTGGACCAAACCACAGCAAACTAGTGATGCAGAATAGAGAGAGGAGAAAAAAAAACCTAACCTGTAGAGGAGAGAGGGGGAGAGAAAGGCGCATCTTTGAAGCCAAAAGAAGAGAGAGCCTTGAGGGAGGAGAGGGAGAATGAGAAGAAGATTCATATCTCTGTTGCGATGAGCGATGATGACAACCGACAAGTAAAGACAACTAGGCTTTCGATCATGGGTTCGTTAGACGGAATTGAACCCACAACCTGCATCCGACGTGGGAACCCACATACCGAAATGATTGATCGAACTAATCTAGTTCTCGGCCAGTCCAGTTCAGTTTGTTCCAAACAAATATGTGTGGATCAGTTCAGTCGTCCCTTTATATATATATATATATATATATATATATATATATTAATGGAAAATAATTTATATATATTAATGAAAAATATATTTTTTAAAAAATATTGGCAAGGAATCGAATATGGGATGTTAGGATAAAGAGGCGAGCACTGTGACCATCTAGCCAGCATCTCATTTAGTTATATGTGTGCATGTTTGTAGTATAATTATATAAGTACGGGCCCAGGCCTTGAAAGGTTTCCATTGAGCCAGCTTGGGCCAGCCAGGGCCAGCTATACTAGCCCAAGCTCGGGCTGCCCTTTCTACCCTTAGCTCGGCCCAGTTTGGCTCGGCCCAGCCCATGCTCACCTTTATTACCAGCAAACTCCTATTCAATTTGCATTATTTATTACTGAGATTACTATTTCAATTGATCTTTCTAGAAGCAATGTTGCAACTTGAGGCTTCCGGTCCTTGGTAACTCCTGCTGACTATGACTCCTGTTACATTGCCTACATTCTTGTGTACTAATTCCACAATTACTAATGAACTGCCATGTTGCTACAAACTTATAGTCATCATCAGTTTACCTTCACTGACTTGACTCTCAAGGGGCAATACTGTACCATTGTTCTTTTGGCTACTTCTTCCTAGCATGGATTGGGCTTTGAAACAAAGCCCTGTGTGGATGTTGGACTTCTTAATTCTTATCTGGCGACAAGATCTGTTTAATCCAAATAAAAGCAAGGAAAGAGGAGTTTGAGGAGAAGTTATGCAATGGGAATGGAATACATAACCATAATGGGAAACATTGATCCTTAACAGTCTGCGCGAGGGCAATCATCACTCAAATGGTACTAAAATCCCCATTTTTCAGGGACTGTGGGCCCTGATGACTCCAATATTAGTAGTAGTGTAGGATGGTTGAGGAAAGAGACCCTATTAGGATTGAGGAAAAGGATTGGAATCTTTGGGTTGCTGGAATTCCAGGTTCAGACCTGAGTTTTCAAAAAAATTAACTGTGAATTTTTGAGTTTCAATGCAAAACAGATAGTGGATGTGGTGATTAATCTGAAAATGAGAAACTAGGTTTTAGTTAAGAATAAGAAAGTGTGCAAGTGCTTTGGAATAGGTTTAAGGCCTTGCTGTCCAATCAAAAATCAATTTGCAGTATACTTGGAATAAAGCCTACAGCAAACAAGATTTCTGGGAAAAAGGTTTGTCAAGGTCTGATAGGTTCAGATCTAGTTGCAGTTGACTAGATCTGATCAGATTTGATGGGGTTCTGTTGGCAATAGTAGAAAATACATCAAAAGAAAAGGTGGGAAAAAATGCAAGGAATAAAAAAAAAACACAATGAATAGGGAATAAGATATGAAGAAAAAAAGTTATGAACTTGGAACCTAAGAATCACACCTGGGCTTTGAAGGCCTTGCACCTTTATGGTAGAACCACATCATAAGGGAGAGGGAGGAGAGTCAAAGGCTTGCTCCTTTCTTCATTAACCAATCATCCAACTCTGTTACATTAAACACTGAGACCCCTATTTATAACAAAAGAAACGTAGGACTTCTTGGCTCCCTAAAATACCGTCATAACATGTGGTGATTGTTCATAGTTACTGTATCATAGAAACTTCCGCATGAACAAGATAGTGAACAGTGCCATGAGCCCATGTGGCCATGACCAAAAGTTATGCCTACCAAGTGACTACATGACATCTAAGATAATCTTAGTCGTTGGTTAAAAACAACCCACATATAACTAAAAAAGGGGAAAAATACAAAGAGAAAAGACTACTAAAATTAAATCTAAAGATATCATGTGACTTGCTGCTGGTAGATGTATCATCACGTGATTTTGGATCTTCATCAAGTGCTTTCTCCTCTCCAACCATTTCTCCTCTTCTTACTTTAAAGATTAATTAGGCCTTATCAAATGGATAATGTAGCTGGCCATCCAAACAGTCTCTAAAGGCTCCATTGATTTAGTGATGATAAATTGATAATAACTTGAGTTCTTGGCCGCTATACTTTCTTCCTGGGGATTCTCCTTTAAGTCAGTGGATCTGTTATTCTTTGCATGGTAGAGCATGGAGAACTCTAGGATATGATTGACCTTGAGTGAGTTTGAATAGCAGGGGGAAGGGGGAGATTGTCAGATATTGCTAATATAACTTATTCCTACATTTGTAGTTCCGTACCTTACAAGCTGTATGGTAACTATGGTTTCCAGTTTTTGAAAGTTATTTTATAGAGATTAGTGTTTACAAAAGTGAGTTTCCGAAAGAACTACATAAATGACATGTTTTAATTTATTGTAGTGCTGTTCAGTGTGAAAACAGTTTCGTCAGTTGTCCAAGAACTAGAGTCCAGTACATGCAATGCACATGCATGTGACCGACCATTTAGGAAAAGATTTCGGTGATGAACAAAAAATAATAATATGCATTTTTAATTTATTAGATATAATATATTAACTAGTGTGGGATGTAAGGAAAAAAAGGGGAGAAAAAGAGTGGGTGAACATCAAAAGAACTGCTCAGGAACGTACAGGGAAGGGCTGATATTGATTTTTCAATCTGTCCATATCTCTCACGACAGGGTCTTCCATTGACAGTGCTGTTACAATTTCTAGATGCCATCAAAGATCTGTAAGCAGTGAGTAGGGTACAAGGAAACAGAGCTGTTATATGATATAAAATTTAGCTTTTTCTGAGAAGAGTTGATTTTGGCTTGTCATAGGGAGTTGTTGGGTGCTGTGATAGGTAGGTATTCCACTACCACAAACAGACACACAGACAGAGAGGTGGTTCTTTTTTTTCCCTTTTTTTTTTTTTTTTTGAAAATTTGTTATTGCCAATCAAAAGATGGGGGAGAATAGAAAACCCGGTCTATTTCTCCATCTTTTGCTAAAGAGAAATGCATGCACATGCGCACGATGACACCTCAAGATGGATGAAGTGAAAAATTGGAACCTGCATTTTATATCACACACAAATACAGAAGGGAAGGGGGAAGAGAGAGCATGGGTCCATGATCTCTCCTAAAACTGGACTTTTAGGTTGTGATGTGCTGGAGTTGACTTGAACATATATTAGCAACTCATCAAACGCATGCTTTCATGTATTCATGTAAAGTTTATGTAGGAAGGATTTATGCATAATGTGATAGTTTCTGCATACAGATGCATTTCTGAATCAGCAACATACTAGCTGTGAGTCCCGGTAACATACTTGTTGCCTATGTGCCATGTGGAACTTGTATTCACTTGCATACTCAGTCCTCTGTCCTTGAGTTTCAACTTGTATTTGATTTATTGTAAACGATAAATGCAAAAGTGATTAGTTGCTTAGATAATTATTACCCAATTTGGTGTATTATTAACTGATCGCTCTATTGCCTTATCTTGGATAGTTGTTCTGCTAACCAAAAAAAAGAAGGAATGGTTGTTTCATTACCATGAGTTTTTCTCCCCATTTTTTCAGTTGCTTGCTGATGGTGTTATTCCTAATGAGTATGGGATAAATCCGAAACAGAAACTCAAGATTGGCTCAAAGGTATTTTTCCATCTCACTTTCCTTCTGAAACAATTTACTAAAGCAATTTAAACATTGATTTGATAGGTGCTATACAATTGTCTGTTTGATGTTATTGAGGAGATGAGCTGGTCATGAAATATTCAATAAACACATGACAAACTATCTGATAAACATTTAATCAGGTTAAATTTTTTGGTAGAATTTTTTAAATCGATATTTTTATCAAAGGATATGAAAGTAAAATCTTGATGTCTAAGACTTGATAGGGTGATTCAGAGGATATCAGATAGGAAGATGCTTCATGTAGAACTGTTCAAGTTGCCAAGTATCATCATCATATAGAAAGAGATTTTCACATATAACCATATGCCATCTGTACAACTTGAATTATATCAAGTGATTTTTGATGGTTACTACAGCCATGAAGTTGTGTTTTTGCATAGAATGTTCTACTTTTACCTTCCATGCCATCTTCAATATCGGTGGACTTACCTGATATCTCTTCATTGATCCTTCTTACCTAGCCACATTATTTCATTGAAAACTGAAATGGTAGGATTTCCCTTGTTTTATTCAGCATTACCAACTATTGTAGAATATAGCTAGAAGACTACCTTTTCATCGCATAAATAGGATGTTTAATCTAAGTAAACATCAAAATTATAAAGAAAAGATTGAACGTAGAAATATGATAGTCAAATGACCAAGGAATAGAGAAAAATTGAAGAGTAACATTGATAGTGTCTGAAAACAACAACTACAAAGCTTTAATCTCTTGGGATTGGCTACATTAATTTTTTTCTCCATTCTGCTTGGTTTTGAGTTGTATGTTTTGTAAGATGCAAAGATCTTAAATCTTTCTTTTTCACCTCCATTTATGTAATTTTCAATTTATCTCTACCTTTTTTTTTTTTATATGTATCAAATCACCACTTCACATCAGTAGATCCCTAAGTCTACATTGCAATGTTTAAACCATTTAAGTCATCATTTTCTCAATTTGTCCTTAATTTGTACTATCTTCATCTTTTTTTTGAATGACTTCATTTTTTATTCTATTTTTTCTTATATCGCTATCAAGGTTCACTGTACCACCATTCAATACGTTTCAGTATGGGGCATACCATACAAAATCAGTAGCATATCGTATCAAATCAATGGCATTTCAGTCAGGTGGACTAAAAGCCCCCACCCATGAACCGTCTTGAATCGAGCTAAACCAAGCTATTTGGTTCGGTTTGATTCGGTACGCTAGTATGGGATCGGGTTGGGGCAGTTCATGTCGGTTCAGTTCAGTGCGGTTTGCCCTTCCGTATCGAACTGAGACAGAATAATCCTGATTTAGGTTCGATTCGGTTTGATTCGCCCTGAACCATCAGCTTCAGGACAGTTTGGCATACAATGATCTACATATCCATCTTGAGTCTTGGCATTCTCATTTCAGCTACAGTCATTTTGTGTATATGTAATTTTTTAACTTTCCAACATTCTATGTTATAAAGTATAACCGTTGTCTTATAAAATTTTTGCCTTCAACTTGCTAGGTATTCTAGGATCATATAGTATTTCAATTACACTTTTTCATTTCATCCAACATTCTTTAAACCTGTAGGCATCATCTTCCATCTCTTCTTCCTTACGAATAATTGATCTTAAAAAATGATTACCTTTAGAAAATTCAAGGTCTTCAATTTTTATTTTTCATTTATCACTATTTTTAGTTGTGCTAAAATTGCATTTCATGTACTTTGTCTTAATCCTACTTAACCAAAAACCTTTAGATTATAATACATTTCTTTATACTTTCCACTTACAATTAACCCCAACCTTAGTTTCATTGACCAGTATTATATCATTTGTATATAATATGTATCATGGAATATCATCCGCAATATATCCAATAAGTTCATCCATAAGTAATGCAAAAAGATAAGGACTAAGAGCAGATCCTTGATATAAATATACTGTAATTGAAAATTCACTAGCATTATCGTCAGTAGTTCTTGTACTACTAGCCGTTTCATTATGCATGTCTTTTATTGCATTTATATATCCAACGAATACTTCTCTCTTTTTAAACACGCACCATAAAACTTTTTTCGAGATTCTATCATATGCTTTCTCTAAATCAATAAGAACCATACGAAGAACTTATCTCTTTTCTCTATACTTTTTCATTAACCTTCTAAAGAGAAAAATAATTTCTATAGTCGACCTTTCTGGCATAAAACTAAATTGATTCTCTAATTTTTTGTAGTACATCTCAACCTATGCTCAATTACCTTTTCTCGAAGTCTCATGGTTCGGCTCATGAGCTTAATAAGTTGATTCTTTTATATAAATTGATCCTGTCGTGGAGTTAGGATAGCACAAAACTAGACTCGCATTCTGCGAAAAGTTCTTTTTTTCCCTTGTTTATACTTTTCTTTTTGTTGTCGGATTGCTGCGCACAAGGAAAAGAAGCTCATAGCTTAAGGTTGCTTTCTTGCCTGCTTCAAAAACTAAAGGGTTCAGGGTATGCACTACAGATTTGATTTTTCACTGAATCAGGATAGTGGAGAACAAAGTAACCAGTGGGTGCATAACCTATGCAAATCTTCAAAACTGTTCACTCCAAATCCTTAAAAAAGTCTAGAAGCACTATTTCATGTGCTTGTATTGATTACCATGTTAATGAAATACATTTATAATTACCATTGTTAATGAATGCATTTATTCTTCCCCCTGAAGAAAATATTGTAGTTATTGTAAGTTTGTCGTAGTTTTTAGTAATTATATACTACTATTTGGGTCCATCTTTTCCATTAACCTATTCTGCAACCAAATTGGCATGCACATTCTTGGATTTTTTTTAAAAAAAAATTTTGATTTTATGCTCTGTTTCAGATTGCCCGTCGTTTGTTGGGCAAGATTCTAATCGACCTGCGTAACACTCGAGAAGAAGCAATCAGTGTTGCTGAACTAAAATGCAGTCAGGACCAAAGTTCAAATTTTTCTAAGGCTAGGAAGGATGAGACAGATTACCAGTCAAGGCCCAAGAATGAGGATACAAGAAGAACTAGTTCCACAAGTGAAAAGTCACTGGATCAAGATGATGAAGATGATAAAGAAACCAAATATCGCTTAGATCCAAAGTTGCTATTGCTACTTTTCTCATCTAATGCTTAATTCTTTAGTGAATTAATTTAATATGCTTAGTATGTTAATTGTTTTATTTCAGGTATGCCAATGTAAGAACACCTGAGCGACATGTTCGCACAAGACTTTATTTCACATCAGTACGTGTTCATGTCTTAATTTTTCTTTTCTTTGGTGGAATTTTTGTTTTTCTTAACTTCAAAGTGGTCCTATGTCTAAAACAAATCATTACCTTTCTTTCTCCTGCATTGGACCTTGTTTATGAATTATGCAAGTATCATCCTGTCTCTTGACTGGTTAATACTGCCCTTGCATCTATATATTGGACATAATTGTTAGAAATGCTTAAATTCAGAAATTCAGATCTCTACTAGTTTGGGGCAATTGGATGTACTTGAGTTACTGAAGTGGACTGCTTTAATTGTCCAGCCCTTTAGTTCAAGAAGGTTACCCTTATTTTTGCACTTAATCTTCTCTCTCTGCCAAAGATCATATATGTCGTATATGACCTCCAATCCATTCTTGTTCCTCTTTCTTATGGATTTTATTCTGCATATTCATCAGTTAAACTGTTGAAGACTGACAAATTTGTCATTTCTAGATCAAGTATTGTTATGTTTTGCGGTTGTTGGACCTTTATGTAGTGTATGTTATTTACTTAGGTCTTGAATTTTGAGTTTTAGTACCATGACATGTTGTGTAACATAATAGTTAGTGCTCACCATGAGCTATTTTGGTTTTGACTAGATATAAAGGCTAAAAACTCTTTCTTCTGTATATTCATTTTACCTTCTTTCCCCTTTTTTCAGTTCATTTCTTCCATTTTCCTTTAGTGTGACATCCATGGTTGCATAATTTTTCTCTACAACTCTATGTTTTATTCCCCTCAGTATATCTGTAGGTGTGCATGTGTGTCAGTATGATATCTGCTGGTCTTTATACAATTCATGCTCACCATACCAGACCTTGGATGACCACATAAACGTTTGGTTCTCTTCATGATTCCATTCATCTCAACTTATATTTTATTGATGCCAGCATTTTGATACACCTTGAGGATTCCTGGTTTGGTTCGATTCACTCCCAAACAGAACTGAACGGTCTGGAACCAGTTCACAGTTCCGCGGACCTTGATTACAATATTATTTGTTTATGATACTATATTTTTATGCTCTTCCACTTTCAAAAAGAATTATGCTTGCTTGGTAACCTGTGCCTCTTCCATCAGCAAATTTTTTGTCGCCAGAGCATTCATGTTTGTTTATCCAGCAATTTAAAATTGAACTGAAGGTTCCTGTGTTAATTTAGGAGACAATATCAAATGTTTCCTGTTTATAGCTTTTGATTATGTGTAAAGATATAAAAAAGGGCATTATGTGCAACCTATCAAGCTCTTTATTTGTGCTACTGTTCTGGAAGTGGGCATGTTTGTAGTTCACATGATAACTACATGCCATCCTCATATCTTTCCAAATCTGTCCAACTATTCTCTTAGTAAGGTGGGGACCTTCATTATTAGCAACAAGACCTGACTTTGGCTATCAGTTTGAAATTGACCTCCAGCATCTCCAAGTTTTCTTTTCAAGTGTCTTTTTGATATTATATATATCATAAATTACTAATTTGTTGTCCCATATTTGTTTGAATCGGTCGAGGAGTTTCAACATTTCATTGAGTCCAATTGATATTTAACATCTCATGGTGCTGAACTTTTCCATCTAGTAGCTTCCTAATGCTAGATAATAATTTAACCAAACAATCAACTCTTGTTATCATCTAACTGTATGTTTTATATGCTGTGTTCTTTCTGTTGCAAGATGTGAATCCATTCTTATAACAACAACAACAACAATAATAACAAATCGGCTACATAAATCCTTTTTCCCCATTCTACTCAGTTTAGAGTTATATTTTCTGTAAGACGCCAAGATATTAAATCTTTCTTTATCTCTTCTTTTCATGTAAATGTAAATCTATCTTTACCCCTTTTTCCTTCTACATGTATCAAATCACTCCTTCATACTGATACATGCCTAGGTCTATATTGCAATTGTCTAGATCATTTAAATCGTCTTTTCCTCAATTTGTCTTCAATTAGTGTTACCTCCACTTTTTTACAAATGACTTCATTTCTTGTTTTATCTTTTCTTATATTACCACATATCCATTTTAATATTCTCATTTCAATCCACTCATTTTCATTTGAAAATCTTTCCAGCTCGTGTCATATGCCTCCTGACCTCAAATTCATGAACGTAATTGATTCAGCATATTATAAATTAATAGTTTCTCTCTTGCTTCCTTATGACCAGTGCTGTGATCCTGATAAAGCAAAAGAAATTTTTTTTCTAATGCAAGTTATTAGAAATAGAATTATCCTATTCAAACACAAGAGATATAGTGCTGTGACTTTGCTAAGTAATCATTATTTAAGCATATGTGGAGTCTCTCTTTTCTTTTTCTTTTTTTCTCCTATTCAGTATTTTGTTGTGTCATATTTATAGTTATGTTGAACCAATGCCAAATTGTTGGGACTTCAGATAATCTAGACAATGCTTGACATTTATTATTCTTTTAGTAGTTGCGCTTACTCCATTATTGTTAAGTTTGCATTTACATTGAGCTTGCATGATAAAAAATGTCCATTTATCATGACCGTGTTAGAACATGTGCATATTGCAAAGTTAAACTAATGTTTTGCAGGAAGCATGTATGATATTCACTTTTTTATTAAAAAAAAAACAGGTATTCTGTTAGGTCTCATGAGTTCATTTATTTACTAACTTCATAAATGACAGGAATCTCACATACATTCTCTGATGAATGTTCTACGCTACTGTAACCTGGATGAATCGCTACAAGGAGAGGAAAGCCTTGTCTGCAATAGTGCTCAGGAAAGATTATTTAAAACCAGGGAACTGGACTACATGAGTTATATTGTTCTAAGGATGTTTGAAAGTACAGAGGTATGCATGTTTGGTGTCAATTTCAGATTAACTTGCATAAATATATGTCTTCACTCTAAAATTATTACTATCCTTTTGTGGAAAAAACTGAAGTGTAGTTCCTGATTTTGTGGCCAGATTCTGGTGTCTGCTGTTACACATAAAGGCTGTATTAAAGAGCTATAAATGGGAAAATAACCCTTGTTTTTATGAACTCATCACTTTAATTTCCTTATCTACCAAAACAATGATTTTGATGTTTTAGGCACAGCCATTTTGCTAATGACTAGAGATCCACTCTTAAGTATTGAAGGTGCAAGTTTATGGGCCATCATAATTTACATTGCATCGGGAGATTAGGTTCTTTGATTTTTCTTTTTTGTTTTGTTTTTCTGGGCAAATACTCATTTAGTAATGATGTCTTGTTTGTAACGTTAAGAATTACCATTAACAAGGAAGAACATGGAGGATCTTAGATCATGGGTGCTATCTGAAGTCACAAGCTCATTCATCTTGCTAAAATGCTTGAATTATGGTGGAAATCATTGTGGAACTGGCTTGTGGAAATAAGTTCCACAGATTTTTTGTGCAGCTTGAGATTTCCCCCAGAGGTGGTTGCTTGTCCATCATTTGTTGGTTTTATTGATGCAATAATGTGTTGGAATACACTATTAAGTATTTAAACTTCCACTTTGCATATTGAGTGGTCAAGGAGGTTAGATGTGCTCCATTAGACTTAAACCCAAGTGAATGTCTTGATTTCATCTTGTCATAGTCAAAATTTTTTGATGCTCAGTGCTATAAATGGTCCCTAGTGGGCTGAAGAAAGAAGGAAGAAACTAGGAAAGTAAAGGTTGCTAGGATAAAACAGATTAAGGTGTTTGAGTGACTTGTGTTGTTTAGCACACAATCAAGATCAAGAATTGTCAATGCTTTTGTATCTTGGATCCACTATATCACTAAAATGTATATATATCAAGTTAGGATATTGTTGTGATATATAGGTGGTATCTAAATCCATACATGCGGGCATGCAAATGCGTATAAACACATTGATATGCATGCATGAAAATGCTTGCATACTGACATGCATACAGGCATGAGCACTCTATACTTGTTTGTGTTTGCATTTCCAAATTTTGTGCCAGAAATTAAAGATTTGTTGCTTTTTTCTAGTATGACAAGTAAATGAAAGGATGAGATTGTCAGAGGCCTCAACTACATATTTTTGTATGATTACGAGGAATATGGTTAAATTTTTATTGCTAATGTTGCTGCGTGCTTGTTAAATTGCAGGTAGCTCTTGAAGACCCAAAGAGGTTTCGGATAGAGATGACCTTCAGTCGTGGTGCAGATTTAAGTCCTCTAGAGGTAATCTATTCTACTTCTGACTGGAAAAAAAAAGGATTAATAATTCAAACAAGTAGAATAGAGCCTGGAAAGGACTAGCAGTGGGATCATGCCAGTTTTGTTTTCTTTTAATCTTTTTGGTACAGAATGATGATGGGGAAGGTGCTTTGTTGCATCAAGAACATACGCTGCCAATAATGGGGCCAGAGAGATTGCAAGAAGTAGGGTCTTATCTCACATTAGACAAGTTTGAGAAGATGATTCACCCATTTGCTATGCCAGCTGAGGATTTCCCTCCTCCAGAAACTCCCCAGGCTTTCTCGGGCTACTTCTCGAAGAGTTCTGTGCTAGAACGTTTGGTCAATCTCTGGCCTTTCCATAAGAACACTGTCAACAATGCAAGATAATTATCAGATCTTTTTTTTTCCTTCCTTCCTTGCATCCATTCTCTCGTTCTTTCTTTTTCTGTGAGAAATGTAAGCTTGATGCTGATGGATTATCCTTTTTGTATATGTTGAGAAGCAGGTATTGTTCAATTTCGACTCTAACGGGCTGTTGTTACTGATCCCGAAAAGAAAAATGAAACATGTAATGCAGAATAATGACATCACTTAAATAAAAATGATATCAGTCATTATCAAACTTATCAAAAGCTTCAAATTTAGATTAGAACTATACTGACATTAAAGTACTTTTCAAGCGGGACTGATGTTAATAAAGAAATCAAAGGCATGGAAGAAAAGAACCAGATTTCCTGTCCTGGTTTCATTTGCTCTCACTCCTTTGAGGATATTTATCCCTTTGGATGATGGCTTGTGATTGGCTCTCCTAGCTGCTGCCACTTCAAGGAGCTTAGAAATGCGTACCCTCACTAGTTCTTGAATTTTGCAGGGTGTAAATGAGCTGAACGTGAGTTAAGTCGGGCCAAATTCTAGCTCCACTTGTTTCAACTTTTAATCAATATCAAGCTAGCTAATTTGCTGTTCACAAATATCTTGTTCAAGAGTACTGACAATAGTGTAGAGGTTTTCATTCATATGGTTCAGAGTAATAGTATTAATTATATTTTTATTTCTATAGTTGAAGTGTATTATATTCTACGTAATTGATATTAATGTATAATAAATAATATCAAAATAACTATTTTTATAGATCATAATAGTCAGATAGTATAATATTTCAGCATCGTCATCATTATAATCATCTGATTTTTTTTCTTGATTATTTGAGATTGATTTTATGCATCCTCATTTACCAAATATCAAATATTTGCATTTAGGATTATCTTTGACCGTTCTAATTTTGTCTAATATTATCCTCCAGAACATCCATTTATGTTAATTTAGGTGGTCTTCTCCTCCTTTTGTTACAATATAGCATAAATTATGTATTTTTCCTATCTTTTTTAGATTTTTGCTGTACATATTCATGGTAAGTCAAATGATTTTCTATCACTTTATCTATGACTCCTATAATTGTTCTAGTACATATTCGTTTCTTAACCTATTCTTCCTAATTTTATTACATCTATTTAACATTTTCATTTTTATTATGTTCCATTTCTTATTGAACTAAAATAATACAACCCCAATAATTCTTTATGTATTAGTATTGTAAGCTAATATATAAACTCTTTAGGTTAAGTTCATGGGAGTTAAACCTATCTCTGGTTCTGATCAATTTTTTTAACTGACCAAGCTAAACTTGAGATGGCTCTTAGCTGTTATAAACTCAAATACTAGCTCTCACCAATGTCTCTAAATATTTGAAAATTAAATGTTATCGGAGATGAACTAATTCTACACTTGAGTTTTGATTGTGTGGTAATGCATAGCAGCCATCATGTATTACTCTAATTGTTAGCATTGACCTTTAGAAATCTTGAACTACAATGTGTTCAGTAATACTACTACTACTACTACTTTCTAGATAACCATGGTTAATTTGAACCAGCATGTCTTCCTTTGGATCTTTTAGCCATACTTGCGTATTTTGGTTGATGAGATTTGCTAACTAAATCATACTTTTTATTTTAAGTTTAAATAACATATATGTCAAAATAGTGATTATTAATCTATCATGCAGTATAATACTATAACCTTTTTTGGGGCAATGTTTGAGAATGGAATCTTAGATCTCCTTTAGGGAAAGGAAAAAGTAAGAAAAAGGGAGAGAAGTAAATAGTTATTAGCTGCTATAATTTAAAGCCTGTTAAATTAATTTTATAAATCATATTGTGTCATGTTAGTAAGATATTATTATGATATCAAAATTTGATTTGATAAAAATAAGATCAATTTAAATCTAGTGAAATTATCATGTACCACTTGATATCGATTCATACCACTTCAATACAATGAGAAAAGGTATCAGTACCTTACATACTATATTAGTGTTATTTTTTATACCAATTTTATAGATTTTGCTTAATTATTTGTGTTGCTTCGCATACCATAAAAATTTATGTACAAAAACATGTGCAGGAAGGGAAATGATAATACATAAATATTTCATCCTAAAAGGTCAGCTATTGAAATTGAAATTGAACCTTTTAAAGAAAAAGTGTAACATAAAAAATTAACACACACAACACGCGCACACACTAGTTGGATAGGGGGAGGCTTGGCTCGCATCCTGTCTAATAGAGACTGGTGCAGGCTAGCCTTGCAAAGAAGGGAGCCGGACCTCATTTACCGTTTAAAGCTATTGTTTAACATTAAGAACAAATCTCATGTCAAAATCTGCCATAAATTCTAGCAATATTATATTGGTCAAGTATGTGCATGAGGGGAAGCAAGAATGATTGCGATACTACCATACGACTTAACCGTTCATAAATCCTGTTAATTTTGAACTATTTGGGGGAGAGAGACAGAGAGGTGCACTTGTCTATGCGAACGGTCGCACCCGAGCATTATACTTGTCTAAGCACCGAAGCCATCTGGTCAAAATACCGGACAGTCAACCAGCTCTAAGTTCCATCGCCCATGGGACGAGCCAATTTACCAATTTCCTTCCACCCCGTTCTCCTGATCCCACCTGATCAATCAGCCGGGAATCCGCAATCTGTTATTGCGTTACTGGAGTCCCCGTCGAGGCAAGATCGAGTTGTCGGAAGGGAAGAAATCTATCGGATTCCTTCTTGGATTGATCACTTAACTCCTTCAGCCGCGGGGTAGGAGTAGAGAGATCTAAGTGATCGACCACCAGCAGAACCGCGGCGAGCCGGAGAGATGGTGCCGGACGCGGGCGCGGAGGACGAGGAGAAGTGGCTTGCCGAGGGCATCGCCGGCCTGCAGCACAACGCCTTCTACATCCACCGCGCTCTGGTCGGCCCCCAAACCCTAATTCCAAGAAGAAAAAGAAATTTTTTTTTTCTTTTATTTTTTGTCTTTTCAGGTGCTGATCCTCTTTGCCCTTCTTCTCCTTAGGACTCCAATAACCTGAGAGATGCTCTCAAGTTCTCCGCCCAGATGCTCTCGGAGCTGCGGACTTCCCGGCTCTCCCCGCACAAATACTACGAGCTCTGTATGCGATCCATTCTTTTCCTTTTTGATGATGATGATGATGCCTAGCTGCTTATAGTTTTTCTTTATCTTTTAAAATGCGATTGGACTGGGAAGACATGCGGGCGTTTGATGAGTTGCGGAAGCTGGAGATGTTCTTCAGGGAGGAGACCAAGCGCGGAGGCTGCACCGTGATCGATCTGTACGAGCTTGTGCAGCATGCTGGGAACATCTTGCCCAGGCTGTAAGACCGGTGACTCTACACTATCTATTTGTGCCAAGTTCTGAATTGATTATCGACTTAGATGCCTGTTTGATGCACTTGACCTTTGGAGATACAGTTGCGTTTTTATTTTTTTTCTTTAGGAGAACTTATACTAGCAGCATCGGTGTTTTCTTGATAAGTTTCATAGGGCTTTGAGGAGGAGCCATATGGAACTGGCTTGGTGGTATAATTGATCTTGGAAGCGAGAAATTTTCTCTAGGATGGTCTCTGGAACAAATTTTTGATCGGATTGCTGAGCTTTAGCGTGAAGGGTGGGGCCAAAATAGTTAGAAATGGACGTTCATAGGTGAACACACTCTTAAAAAAATAAGTGAATTAAATATGTAAGAAAGAAGTTTCATTTTGGACAATGGGGATTAACTTGAAGGATTTAAAGGCAAAAGGTACCAAAATTGACGCTTTGAAATAGATAAAATCTGCTTAGAAGAATCAAAAACTGAACTTCAAATGGGTGAAAAAGATGCTGTATACAAGATACTCGTTATTGTTTATTTGGAGTTAAATTGGAGTGCAAGTATGTCAGATCATGACCAATTAGCTTCCATGGAAAAGGACTGCTTCTCAAAGTTAACCATCTTACTATGTGATTTAAACCAAATTTGGAAGTTTTTACCTTGACTTTCTTCATAACTAGGTTGGAGAATGACTGAAATTTCCATCTAGATGCTACTTACTAACCAGAAAGTTAAAGAAATCTGGTTCCAAGAATTTTGCATTCCAGGTTAATGATAAAACTTTGAATGATAATGTTGAATTCTAATTGATCATGGGCCTGTGACTGATAGTTGATGGGCTATTTGGATATGGATGGGGATGTGCGATGAGTGGAGCTCAGTAAGTCTTTGAAGATTTTGGTCCTAAAATGATGATCCTTTTCTCTAATGCTGTGTAATGCGAGGCAAGTATCGCAATTAATTCTATAATCATGTCAAAGCATTGAGCCAAATAAAGTTAAATGCAGAGACTTACTTGTATTGAGCCAGATCCAGTATAAAGGCCGTATCTAAATAATCTGTGCACATATTCTTTGTTGTAAAATGGATGAAATGATATACAGCATTGCATGAGACATTTATGTTCTTTACTGTATTGGAGTATGTTACTTCCTCTAGCACTAATACACAGAATCAGTAAGCATTAATAACAGTAGCTGCTCAATTGTTATGGTGTTTTTGGCTCAACATTAATTTATGAGCTTGTTTATGGTGCTTCAGTTAAAATTTCCTTTTTTCCTTTCTTTTTTTCCCCTTTTCCTTTTTTATTTTATTTATTTATTTATTTATTATTATTATATTATTTTTTTTTGGGGGGGGGGAGTGGTTGGATATATGATGGAGTCATCTTGGTCTTTTCTTAGCTTCTTCAATCTTTTGATTTAGTATGGATGTTTAATATTATTCAAGCATGTGATCCTTGATTGTTAGTTGAACTCTTCTCGTTCAAAATTAAGGTTTACAAGTTTTTGTTGTTTGTAAAGATTTTGATTCAATTAGTTGGTATGAGTGGTTTTGTGTTATTTTATTTTATGGATTTCATCTGCTATACTCTTTTTCATTTCTGGGCATTTTAACATAGTGCACATTGATTTATTTTGTCTTCTTTTACTTTATCTCTGATCTGTTGAGCCTTCCTTTGTATACATCTAATCAAAGGATGCAATAACTTTCATAAAATCATCTTATTCATGCATATGAAGTTCAGATTGTCAATTTATCAGGTATCTCCTTTGCACGGTAGGATCGGTATACATTAAATCAAAAGAGGCACCTGCCAAGGATGTTCTTAAAGACCTTGTAGAAATGTGTCGTGGTATTCAGCATCCTGTTCGTGGACTTTTCTTAAGAAGTTACCTCTCTCAAATCAGCAGGGACAAGTTGCCTGATATTGGTTCTGAGTATGAAGGGTAAGTAGGATTTGTGTTGAATAATATGATTTTTTTTTCATCAAAATTACATTGATATGTTTCTTGTCTAGCTTTGGAGTCTTTCATTCATACAAGTTGTCTATTCAAGGAACATCTCATGTGATATCAATGAAAGGCCATGTCTGTTATCCTTTTTGTCCTATTTTTGTGCTACTTGGAGCAAAAATGGGAGTTTGTTGTTGAGACAAGTCTGTTGTGATTTGTAAAGTCTAGATTTTTTTTTTTTTTTTTTTTTTCTGTCAAGTATTTGATTACTTAGTGAACCTTTTATTGTTAAATCAGTGATTTGCTTTGTAAGCCTACCTGATATTTGGTGCTGTTTAATTGCTTCGACTGATCCATATATAACTAATTAAGGCAATTCTTTCATTTCTATGACAAACAGCTAACCAGATCACACCACAATCGTGATCTTCTACTGCACATGCTATTTATATTTATGTATTTCTGATCTTGTTCTTTTGCATCTCGTTCTTTTGCATTTCCTTTCCAGGGATGCTGACACTGTTGCAGATGCTGTTGAATTTGTACTTCAAAACTTCACAGAGATGAATAAACTCTGGGTCCGGATGCAGCATCAGGTTAGTAGCCAATGGTGGTTATATATTTCACGATGTTCTGTTTGTGCACATGCAGTTAGTAGCCAAGTACATGCATACTATAGACTCGACATGCTTCTGCACCATACCATAGCCATAGTTAGGTATCACATGATTGTGAATCATTGATACTGTTAGGTGATCCTGAGTTGAGACTAGGAATCGGGCTTTCTGGTCTGCAGGGACCTATTCGGGAAAAAGAGAAGCGGGAAAAAGAAAGGAGCGAACTTCGTGATCTTGTAATATCAGAATCTTGGAACTGGTTAACTCCTGTCAAACAAGATAGTATAAATTCATCAGCTCTTCCTTATGACTTTTTCTTTTTCTTTTTTTTTTGCCACGTGCTTATTTTTCTTTCTAGGTTGGCAAAAACCTTCATGTTCTCAGCCAGATAGAGGGTGTTGATCTTGATATGTACAAGGAAACCGTTCTTCCCAGAGTATTGGAACAGGTCAGATTGCTTTGACCGTGAAGAATTTTTAGAATAATATCATAGCTTAACATGTTTTACGATGTTTTTTCTTATGAGGATCTTGGTTTGACAGGTTGTCAATTGTAAAGATGAGCTAGCCCAGTATTACTTGATGGATTGTATAATCCAAGTATTTCCAGATGAGTACCACTTACAGACTCTTGAAACATTGTTAAGTGCATTTCCCCAGCTTCAGGTACTCAACAAACTTCCTCTACTTCAGTCAAAGTTATATACGTATACATACATGTGTGTGTGTGTGTGTGTGTGTGTGTGTGTGTGTGTGTGTGTGTGTGTCAAGTCTGTAATCTCGGTGCTAGGTACCATATCAGTATGTTATCAATTCAGTAACGTATGGTACACACTCCGTACCGAAATAGCTTCCAAGCACTTTTATGATGGTACTGCTTGCAATCAGGTGGTATGAGTTGGTACTGGTCAGTTATGAAGGGAATCATTTGGTTCAGATGGGTATGGACCAGTATAGCTCAATATGTGCTGGTTCCCATGCTAAACCAGCAAACCAATCTAGTTTTGCACCAGTATGCCTTGGACCAAGAGTTTGAGTCAGTTTTTCAGTCCTTGTATGTATGTGTGTATGTGCACGCATGTGTGCATTTGTGCATGTGAATTATAGTTTTTGAGCATCCATGTCCGATGATCATTTTGTACTTTTACATGTGAAACATCTCTAATCAGTTGAAGTTTTTTCCCCAAAGATCTGATGTCATTTTAGCAAGAAAGATTTAAAGTTCTGGCAAGATTTTAGCTAGATATCTCATGATTGAGACATTTCAAGTTTCAGATAATACTGGTAGAAAACCTAACAACCATTAAATAAGAACAAAGAATCTGTAAAAATTACTTATATCTATTTAATGGCAGAGTTCAAATCTTTCCAACAGTTAATTAGATATATATTTGATTAAAAAGGGCCTCTCTTGTGATTGGGATGATACTTTTAAGGAACTTTATAGATCTGTTATTTAAACAATTGATTATGATGTGGTGGTTCAAGATTGGACTCTAGGCATCATTGCAAAATTTTTAAGACTTGATCTGAGGATACTTCAACCTGACCCTTAATGAGCTACCTATTTTGTGACATGAGCTTTGGAGAATGATGGAGGACAAAGAGCACTGAGATTGGAGAATGCTAGTTCACCATAATGGTCAGTGATACACTGTATGGTTTCTTCATGGTTTTGGAATGTTTGGAAAACATAATTATTCCATCTCACTTTACTTCTTCTGGTGTCAACCTGGGTGAAATAATTTTTTAAGGCCTGGAAGTTAGCTTGACTGCTAATTCATATTTGGTTGATGTTGAATTCAAAGTTCAAACTTTTATGATTACTCTTGAAATCTTGGTTTTTACCCTCTAGCTTTTGTCTACTAGTTTATGGGCATGGCTATAAGGTTCTCGAAGATGCTAAAGCCCAGTGGCAATGTGGAAATTGAGTTTTCACTGTAGAGGAAACTATTGCTTTCAAAGATCTGTTGTGCATTTGTATGCCACCAGTATGAAGGGGGATATTTTGGACTTCTGTAATGGGCACTGACCAAAACATTTTGATGATTCATGGATTGTTGAGAGGAAGCATCCATTATATACATACACAGTTATGCATATATACAAATATCACATCCAGAGATTATATAACAAAGTTCTGCAACAGTGATTTAGTGGGCAATAGAGATTGTTTGGTAATATTAATTTGGCAAGTAAAAGATAGCATCTTTTTTGGGAAGGTAATGACTACATTATGGGCTGGATGCATGACATTGCTGATCTCTCAAATCACAGATGCAAGGATTGATGACAGCTCTTTTAGGTCAGCAGTTCATGACCATCCTGATTGATTTCTTTCTTCTTTTTTTTTTTTATGCTTCCTCTTGTGGTAAGATCTATTTTAAAATATAAATTGATTCCGCAAGAAAAGTGCAAATGCTAAATAGGAGCTATGGAACAAAACTCAGTAGATTGAAGTCCTAAAGATAAACTCTTTCTAAAATTAATTAGGACTTAGGAGATTGATGTAGAAGGATGAAGACATCTCTGATGGAGTTTCTTGTAATGGATAATGTGTAGATATTCTTAGGAACATCATGTAACCACTAGAGTGCTCTCAATGTAATTTTAAATTTACTAGTTACTTACAATATTAGTACTGTTGATTAGGCAATAACAAGGATTTACACATGTAAGATGAGCATGATGAAGATAAGAATGTATGGTTTAATGGAGGATAAAGTGAGTGGAAAAGATTGAAACCCCACAGATGGAGGTGGGGAAGGGGTGAATGGAAGAAAACATTCTTTATGGGTTTTGAAAATAATGACTTGTTTCAATGATTTGATGGTTTGAGCTTTCTCAGTAATTAAAGGCTAAATATTCTTTCGAATGCACAGAATAGGTGGGTCAGAAGTTGTTTCTTTTGAGTTTATGACCATTGTCATTCCTTTTCTCTGAAATAAGGAGGCAATCAGTCCTCATCTTTGATTAAATGTACAATGTAAGTTTACATAGGAAATAAAAAATAGCAGTTGATGAGTAAATGTGAGAGTTCTTAAGACGAGTGATCGATACCTGCTTTTTCAACAAAGAAAATAAAAAAGAATTAAAAAATAAAGCCATGTCACAATCATAACCAAGTCATTAAAGTGGAAAACACCATTTTTGCTTCCCTGCCATATCCATCCAAATAAAGCTTGCAAACTTGGATTTTAAAGGTATATATTCCCAATATAACCCTCAAATAAATTGATGATGCAGATTAAAATATAAGAAACAAAATTACCATACATGCTTCACATGAAGAAATTTTTCATTTGCTTAAAGGTTCATAGAGTAATAATACCTGCAAAAATAAACAACAATAAAGCCTTAATTTCAAATTAATTGAGATTGACTACATGAATTCTTTTTTTTCATCCCGCTTGGTTTAGAGCTATATTTTTTGTAAGATGCAAAGATACTAAATCTTTCTTTATTACTTCCTCTCATGTAATTTTAAGTATATTTTTATCTCTTTTTCCTTCTAAATGTATCAAATCACTCTTTCGCACTAGTGCATCCTTAGGTTTACGTTGCAAATGCCCAAACTATCTAAGCCATCCTTCTCTTAAGTTGTCCTTAATTGGTACTACTTTTTTTTATGAATGACTTCATTTTTTATTTTATATTTTCTTGTATTGCTATATATCCATCTCAACATTCACATTTTAGTTGTATTCATCATGTAATTTTCTTACTATCCAATATTTCGTACCATAAAGTATAGCTAGTTTTATAGCTATCTTATAAATTTTTTTTTTCAACTTGATTAATACTTTACGATCACATAATATTTCAATTTCAATTGTACTTCTTCATTTTATCTAATCTACTTTAATCATATGGACAACATCATCTTCAATCTCTTATTTCTTTTGAATAATTGATCATAAATATTAAAAATAATCACTTTTAAAAATTTTATAATCCTTAATTTTTTTTACTTTATATTCATCTCTATTTCTAATTGTATTAAAATTGCATTTCATGTATTTTGTTTTTGTATTACAAAAACCCTACCTAAAATCAGCTAAGCTTGCGTCTTTAACTTTGAACCTCTCAAGTGACAAAACATTATGCCTTCTTTGGTGATTATCCTTAATTGCTTACCACATTCCATGCAGCCACCATGATCACTATCATCTTCTGCTGATTTGACTTGAACATTCTGCTATCTTCTAGGCATTCTCCTAACCCTTCAACATAACAGGGAGACAAATCAAATAATTTTTTTTTAGAAGTTGTGTCTATCTTTTCTTTCTATTGCACCAATTTATTGTTTACCTTTGGTCAAGCCATATAAAGATCTTTTTTAGTTTTTATGACTACTTAGGGACAGCCAAAATTTATCACTTAATAGGGTCAACTTACCATCAAACAATGTGCATTGCTTAAGTGCTTGACCATTGTCATCTATATCTTATTAGGATTGTCTACTTGGACTTCTTGACCTCTACCTCATTTACATACTATGTGACATCTACTAGCTAGTAGCTACCTTATTTAAAACCTCGTCTGGTTAGGTAGGTCAGTTTGGGGTCAATTCGGTCGATTCGGGTTCGGTTCGCTCCTCGTACCGAATCGAGATACCGAATCATCTCGATTCTGAGCCAGTTTGATTTGGTTCACTCTAAACTATTTGGTTCGGAACAGTTTGGCATACAATAGAACATAGTGATTCTCGTGTTGTTTGGAGCAGAAAATTGAGCATAGAATGGAATGCTAATTCCATTCCCATGCTTATTTTGTGTAGTAAAATTAGAAGAATGGAATTAGATTTATTATAAACCTACTGTTCTATCCTTATATAAAGAAAATAATTTAATAAGTTAATAAACTTTATTTTTCAAATTTTATAACATGAAGTCTTGGTATCAATGAATTATAAATTTGGTATAATTAATGTGATATTAATATAACGCTATAATAATAAACAAGTTATATTATAATATTAATTTTTTAATAATATTGTAACAATGAATTTAATATTAAATGAACTATAATATTATATTATAATTTAATATTATGTTACAGTGAAAGTTGTCATATTAAAATTTTTAGTGATGATGAATATAACATTAAGTTTAAAATTATAATATTAAAATATAACAACTTTCATATATAATATTAACTATTATAATATTATAATATGATAACAATTTTAATATTATTATAACTGTTATAATATTATAATGAAAGGTGTCATATAATTTTTTATAATATTATAACATTAAATATAATATTATATTAATTATGATATAATATAATATTATGTTATAATTTAATACTATATTATAATGAAAGTTTTTATATTAAAATTTTCAGTGATGATAAATATAAAATTTAATTTAATATTTATAGTTATAATATTATAATATTAAAATTTTATATAATTATTGTAATTTTATAATGAAAATCATTATAATGAAAGTTGCATAACTTTTTATAATATTATAACATTAAATTTAATATTATATTAATTATTATATTATATTATATTGTGTTGTAATTTAATATTTTATTATAAAAAAGTTGTTATATTAAATTTTTTGGTGATGATGGGACACAGGTTATATTAAATTTAATATTAGAAGCAACATGCTAATCCAGGCATAATATAAAAGCAATGTTGGAATGATAGAAAATATGAGTGGTGAGGCTATGGAATGGAATCGTGATTTCTAAGTAGAGGCAATGGAATACCCATTCCTCCAAATATAGAAATTCTCGTTCCGAAGGAATGATAATTTTGGCTTTATTTTAAGTAACAAAACAATGGAATGGAATCAAGGCCGGAATCACCATTCCATTCCAATGTTGATTTTACCCAACGAAACATGGCATAAGTCTCTACACAAAAGGAGAGATAAATGGGTGGGTGATCAAACATGTTAGGGAGAGGGATTTATAATCTTAAACTATT
Organism: Metroxylon sagu; assembly: GCA_017589505.3. Taxonomy (NCBI): domain Eukaryota; kingdom Viridiplantae; phylum Streptophyta; class Magnoliopsida; order Arecales; family Arecaceae; genus Metroxylon; species Metroxylon sagu. The sequence continues at coordinate 879,278 of JACVBY030000502.1, forward strand.
GAACAGTGGCACCTATTCACCTCGATCTGATGTTGCTTTTGCCTGAGTTGGCACACCAACATCTAAAGTTGGCGAATGTTTTGGTCTTTTCATTTCCTTTTAATTGGAACATTCACACTAATTGGAGAATATGAATTCCTTTTATGCTCTTCCATGTTTATTATCTGGGTAGATCGCTAAGTGTTGATGGTGATTTACTTTTTCTTCCTCTTGTAAGTTGTCTATATTGACTTACCAATGTGATATATCAAAGATTATTAGGTTTCATTTTTCACTGTTTTGTGCAGCCAACAGTTGACATAAAAACAGTACTATCTCAACTTATGGATAGGTTGTCAAATTATGCTGCCTCAAGTACAGAAGTGAGTTTTTCAACATGCTTGTACCCTGACATAAGGTTTGCAATATCCTTTCTCTTATATGTAAGCTGCAGGTATTGCCGGAATTCTTGCAAGTGGAAGCTTTTGCCAAATTGAGCGGTGCCATTGGAAAGGTATTTTCTTATTCATTCTATGTAAGTTAGTATCTACATCTTGCTGCCTGTGGCAATGTATATACATTGTAGAACCTATAACGAGTATGTGCTGTCTGTATGTATTTTTTTAATTCAAGCATTACTCCATAAGTAAGGCATCCCAGTGTGTAAAGTTTATATTATGTTGTTCTTCTGCCTATTCACATTGCCCAGGTTTGCCACTGCACTTCCATACTGCATCATTGTCTGCTCTCCCTTCCGATGGTCCCTTAAGACTGTACTTGGTTTCTTGATTTACATAGTTCTTTTTATTCTATTTGCTTATTTGCTATGAATCTTATTTTATGAAAGGATATCATCACTTTGTGACCTCTTGTGCTTGTAAAGATTACATTTATAATCTCATGTGCGGCAGTTTTAAGTTGCCGTTCAAGTGTCATAATTGCTATTTTAGCACATTTTTCATCATAACCAAACCCTAAAATCATAATATTTATGAAGGGCAAAGGAACTAAACTTATATAAACTTATATAATCATCATATGGCTCTCAATAAATGGAAGGTTGGTGACATTTTTATAAAAGTCTGCATTTTTAGATGGCTACTGTCTTTCTGATTTCATGCTTTGGATAAAGATGTTCTGCATATAAAGTGTTCTTTGCTTCTTGCTGGTTGCTTCACTCTCATAAGTGAGTCTTCTTCCTACAGACTTCTGCTATTTTTTCTCATATAAGTATGCATTCCTGCACCATAACTATCTTTTTGAGTCCCCTACAATGTTCATGGTTGGTGTAATATTAACTTGATAAGTTATCAAGGTTTGATCTATTTTTTATTTAAATCTGGATATTCTAAAATTAGATTTTTGGTGTTGACAGGTGATTGAAGCACAGGTTGACATGCCTGTAGTTGGGGCAATAACTCTATATGGGTCCCTTCTGACATTTACTCTTCGCGTACATCCTGATCGGCTTGATTATGTGGATCAAGTACTGGTATGTCCTCTTCCTTTTAAGTTGTATGTTGAGTTATGGTTTAGCTCTGAGCAAGGTGAAAGAATCTTATATTGTAAGAGGATGATTTATGCTGATGATATGTTTGAATTATTTATTAAGCTTACCTTACAAAAGCTCCCTTTTGTATTTGTGAAATAGTATGAAAATAAGCATCTGTGTGAACACTTTAAAGGTCAAGCCTATATCACACACATTTGATGATTCCATACTGAGTGGTTTGGCTGTATTTTTTTTTTTTTTTTTTTTTATGCCTATATCTCATACAGTGGCTGTATGTGAATAAAGATGCTAACTAATATGTTCCAACAGGGAGCATGTGTTAAGAAACTCTCGGGCAAAGCAAAGCTTGAAGATAGCAAAGCAACTAAGCAAATTGTTGCTCTGCTGAGTGCTCCACTTGAGAAGTATAATGATATCGTTACTGCATTAAAGCTTTCTAACTATCCCCGTGTCATGGATCACTTAGATAATGGGACAAACAAAGTGATGGCTGTGGTGATTATCCAAAGCATCATGAAAAACAGTACCTGTATATCGACTGCTGATAAAGTATGCCTTTATTCTCATGTTCATAATGCTTATATAAAGGAAATTTTTAGTTGTATGATGAGATTGATTTTTCTTTTTTTTTTTTCTTTTTTCAGGTGGAAGCTCTGTTTGAATTAATAAAAGGGCTTATAAATGATATGGATGGAACCCCAGATGATGAGGTGAGCATCGAATGCCCATATTGATTAGATGGTCTTGTTTGCACTTATTTTTTTAAATAAAAATCTTGCAGTCAAGCAGCTTATGGATTTGCACTTTTTCAAACACCTTTCCACCTGTATCCCTCCTGCACAAGGATCTAGTTGTTGGTGTCATGTTACCCTGTTAATAGCTTGTTTGACAGCTATCTTTTCTTTTTATATAGCTTGATGAAGAAGATTTTAAAGAGGAGCAGAACTCTGTCGCTCGACTAATTCACATGCTGTATAATGATGATCCCGAGGAGATGTTGAAGGTAGCTGATGTTACTGCTCGTGTGCACATTTGCATTCTGACTTGCATATATCTGTATTGTCGGTGCTTTATTGACAATGGAAACTTCTGATGTTTTCCACCTTAGGTTCATATTTGTTTAAATGTTTTGAGCCTTTTTTGTCTCTCTTTCTTTTTGTAGAGTGAGATGGGAGAAATGAGGTTCAAGACTAAATAACAGATGCTTTGTTTGCAATCAATAAAAGCTTCTGGTGGGCCATTTCTGTCAATGTTAAAATTCAGGGAACCTTGAATTAAAGATGACTAGGTTACAGATTGTGTTACTTTTCTGAAATCTGGATAAGGTCTTGCTAGTGCAGTTGGCCCAACAAGACTAAACTTAAAACCAAATATTTATAAAAACATGAGATGGTCAGATCAAATCAAACTGCAAAATCTGGTAGGATTTATTTAGATTATTACAGAAAAGTAGAAGATTTTATTGTTTGTATTTATTTTATTTTGCAATAAAGAGTGACCTAATTGTATAATGTTCTAGTCTTACTCAAACTTATAACTTTGATTTCCATTTCTGTTTGTTGATAGATTATGAAAATAACATAAGGATGATGGACAATCAAAAGATATAGATGCTATAACCTATTCCATTCTGGTCAACACATATTTAAGCTAGAATTTTATTGATATGATTGGGAACTCAGTCCTATCAGTGCAAAATCAATGACATACCTTAGGGATTGGGTACCAGACCTATATTTAAGAGTACTCTTATCTATGTGCCAAGTGGTGCTAAAGCTATTGTATAAACCTATTCTATAAATAATGTTACAATTATAAATAATGTTACAATGATAAATTATATTTAGGCCAAATAGATGTAGAATTCAAGCTGTTGATCATATCTAATCATAGTGAATGCGAAAACAAAATTTGAATGACTTTATTGCTTCTAAACTATAAGTCAAACTAAAGCACTCTATTGTGCTTTTAAAGCTGTGCATTTTATGACTGTTTGATGCACTAATTAGTACTGTTGAAAAAAATGATTTTTGACATCTATGGATTTTGAGCCTTCAATCCTACTGGTATGGATCTAGCTCAATCATAGAAACGTTAATAAAAAATTTAGAACACTTAAGTTCGAGGATTATGGTGCCGGTACTTGTTCCATCTCAGTTTGGTACCTTAGTACTGTACTAGGATGGACCAGAACAACCATCAACAACCAGAATGAAGAGGAAATTTTTTTTTTTTTTTTTTTTTAAATCATGTCCCAGAATGCTAGGTTGTTGAAGTGGCAGGACACAACTATTCCAATCCACTTGGCCAATATCAATTGGAATAGTTGGGTTGGTTCATGAGTGAACCGGTGTCTTGGATTCATCGTAGGACCATTCTCTTGTCAAAACAGTATGCCATTGGTAGGATGCACCAAGACTTGAATCCCTGTTAAACTAAAATCATATTAAATCAAACCAACCATGGCTTGCAGTGTAAAAGTGTTGCTATGCTGGAATGTAGAGCAAAATCCTTGATATTGATGCTGCATATCGATAGAGGATCCTTTCTGTACTCATGATTTGTCTTAACTTTTATACTTGTGTGTCCTCACCTTGTTGGGAGATATGCACATTCAATTTTTAGCAGTTCTTCTTTATTCATGGTTCTTTGAATGCATCCCCAATTTTTCAGATATTAGATTTGCTACACAAAACGTTTAAAAACTATGTTGCAAATGCACTGATCATAGGTATGCTCAATTCTTATTATAGGCATGGAATGTCTTGAATCTTTATCAAGAGGGCACTTTTTTCACCATTGTCCATGTCCAAAATTTATGAGTAACAAAGATAATTAACCTTTTCAAATCGACATAGGAAGTCTTTTCCAAATGTCAAGATTTAGAAGTTAATTTGCACTGATAAAGAATTGGAGAAATGATGCATAAAGCTATCTGTGCCACACCCATTCTGTTCAGTTGCCTTTTGTTCTGTTTACTTTTCCTATTTTTCTTGATATTTTTTATGCACTAAGATGCAAAATTAGTTAGATATTACCATGTTGAAATTTCAAATACAATGAAATAAGTTTATTTTCATGTTTACTGCCACTAATTCGATTGACGCCCGTGTAACTTAGTGCTGTGATTATGGCCATCATTTATTGAGAGGAAAGATTGGACCACTTAATTATACAATATTGATTATGTCCATCATTTATTGATTTTTCAGATAATATGTACTGTGAGGAAGCATGTTCTTCTTGGAGGTCCAATGCGCCTGCCTTTTACTGTGCCTCCCCTTGTCTTTTCAGCTCTTAAGGTTTGTCTATGTCAAATTCTGAATGTGCATGAAACCCTTTACTCTCTGCATACACGTGCATACATATTTGTGTGATTAAGTATTACTATGCTATTCATGTGTACATGTATATTAATAAGCATGCCTGTGCCAAAGTTGCTGAATTCAAATTTTTGATGTGTAAGCTGCCTAGTTGTATGCCATCTAGTATTTGGATAGTATGTAGTACAGTAGTAGTAAGATGAAATGGATTGATCATGTGGTCATGTGAAACTTCTTGAGTAGCTAGTGATTCAGCAACACATACTAGTTTAAAGTCCTATCACCTTTTTTTATTAACAATGAACATGTTAGGCATATAAAAGACCATCTAGCCACCATTGATAATTAATCATCAAGAAAAGTTTGCTTAATTTCGTAACCATATAGAATGATCAAACAAAGGAGAAAAAAAGGCAAAAGTTGATATAGCATATATTTATACAGGAAGAATCCAGTTGACCAACTAAAGTTCCAGGTCACGAAGTCAATTGACATATGTTGAAAGAAGTCTATAGATACTTGATATAATGTTGTATTGTTGTCAAGTATCATGGAGGCTTTGCTGATGTTCTTAGGATATCAGTGAGGCTCTGGCAAATAGTCACAACTTCAGATTAGTCTGCTTCTTTAGCAATCTGCATCCCTTCCAGATTAGTCACACTTCAGATCAAGCAGATTGTTGTGCCTCTTTTGTTCCTCACTGTATCACCAATATCAGCTGTAGATTTGCTCCAAAGTAAGATCATTTTGCAATTTTGCATGACCAAGTTTGAGAATTGACACTTGGTCTTTATTCTGGATATTAGTTAGAATTGCTAATAAGAAATCCCAATGAGAGTAAACCAGGTCACCATTATGTGCTTTAGTGAATTCAGTTGGTACCTTAATAGTGCCACTCAAATATTGTGACGTAGGAAGTCTATACCCCGAATGTAGAAGGCTTCATAATTTTTTCAAAGGAACCAATGATGTTTCATGGTAGCAGAACTACAATATTCCATGATTATTCAATGAGTCAAATCTTTAGCTTGTGTCCAATACAAGTTCAATAGCTTCTGTGCTTGCTTTCCATTACTTCTTTTACTTAATTAGGTGCACTTATAATTTTATATTCTGGTCTTCAGTTGGTAAGACGTTTGCAAGGTCAAGATGGAGATGTGATTGGGGAAGAGGTCCCTGCAACACCAAAGAAAATATTTCAAATTTTACATCAGGTACTTAAGGAATAAATTATGCGTTTCATCTTGAATTTTGTGTTGACAAATGTCCATTAATGACTTCACTAGCTTATTTGAAGTGAATGTAACTAGTTTGTTGAGAACTGAGATCAATGTGGTGCCCTTGTGAATGACTTATTTTAGATGAGTGATCCAGATCGAACATTATACTTGAATTTTATATTGACAAATGCCCATTAATGACTCCACTAGCTTATTTGAAGTGAATGTAACTAGTGTGTTGAGAATTGAGATCAATGTGGTGCCCTTGTGAATGACTTATTTTAGATGAGTGATCCAGATCAAACATTATACTTGAATTTCACATTTGATGTACCTCTCCTTGTAACAGAGCTGTAATATTATACAAGTTTGATGTCATTGAAAAATTATATAGATTAAATTCATCTATCTCAAGAAATTACTTGCTTGTTGACTTGGCTGTATCTTGAGGGCGTACGGTATCACAACATCGTTAATTTTGGTTCATTGATGTTCTTTTTTTGGGCTCAAGGAAGTTTCTAAAGTTAATGCTTGTGTTGTTGGCTATTATTTTATTTGCTTGTTCACCTGGTTCTGTCTTTTTACTTGACTCAAATGCTGTAATCTGGTCAGACTATTGAGGCTTTATCATCAGTTCCCTCTCCGGAACTTGCGTTAAGGTTATACTTGCAATGTGCGGAGGTACGTCCTTTATCTTTTTGGTTGACCACTTTCATTACCCTTCAATCAATGGCTCATGCAACCATTTTTCTATTTTAGGCTGCCAATGATTGTGATCTTGAACCTGTGGCATATGAATTTTTCACTCAGGCATTTATATTGTATGAAGAGGAAGTCGCTGTGAGTAATTATCCCTAAAATATTCTCTTCTGGCAAAATTGGTTTTGCAGTCTCAGTTAACGTCATGTATGGAGAGAATCTGAAAATGGATCTTTTATCATCTGATCTTATATAAAATATTTTTCTTTATCCTTTTATCTTCTCATTATGTGATCTTAATAGCTCCATCACTGCGAGCAGGATTCAAAAGCCCAAGTGACTGCAATTCACTTAATCATAGGAACTCTTCAGCGGATGAATATATTTGGGGTGGAGAACAGGGACACTCTGACACACAAGGCCACAGGGGTAGGGCGTTTGCCTATATATTTCATATGTTTTTGAATTATTATTGTTTTTTAAATATAATATGACACCCTAAGAAATGTTTTTCCTTTCATACAGTATTCTGCGAAACTTTTAAAGAAGCCTGATCAGTGCAGAGCAGTTTATGCATGCTCGCATCTCTTTTGGGTTGATGATCAGGATGGAGTCAAGGATGGAGAAAGGTGCAAAATGCTGTACTTGATATGCATACATTCTTTTTTTTTTTTTTTCCTCCGTGATTCAACTTTGCAAGTTTACTTGTATTATGCTGTTGTCTACTGACCAATGTCAAGGACCAATACCACTTGTCATAGCCTGATTGCTGACCATGTTTGCATCATCATAATCATAATGTCCATTTATCCTTGTTCCTGCATCAATTACCAGTACTTGTCCATATGGGGCATTTGTTGGTTTCCACAGTATTACAGTGTTTCTTGCTGTTCATGCATGTGTGATCATGGCTATCAAAATGTAGGACATGGTCTAATTGAACATTCAAGCCCTATGCTTTATCAGATATCATGGTTCTGATGTCATCAGCCACCTGAAAGTGCTTGGTCACACAAACATTATGCACACCGATATTTTTGCCCCTTGATTTTTTGAAAGGTGATTGAGAAATAGGTAAATTTAATGCCATGAACCACGTTTCTCTCTCTCTCTAACAATGTCTTGTTCTAGGGTCCTCATTTGCTTAAAGCGTGCCTTGAGGATTGCAAATGCTGCTCAACAGATGGCTAATGTAACAAGGGGTAGCAGTGGATCTGTCATTTTGTTCATCGAAATTCTGAACAAGTAAACTCAGAATCAAATTTTACTCGTATCCAGAAATCACATGGGTTGTAGTTAATAGTGTTCTGTTATGTTTTCAGGTACCTATACTTCTTTGAGAAAGGAATCCCGCATATTACAAGTTCTGCAATTCAGGGTCTCATTGAATTGATCAATACTGAGATGCAAAGCGACAATACAACTTTGGATCCTTCTGCTGATGCTTTCTTGGCCAGCACACGGAAATACATTCAGTTTCAGAAGCAAAAAGGTGGCACAATGGGGGAAAAATATGAACCCATAAAAGTTGATTAATCATGATCTAATGATGGGATTTGAAGCTTCTCCTGGATACTGTAAAGAGTTAGGATTGAAATTCACGTTGCCTGCATTTCCTGCCAACCATGTGAACATGTTGAATCAAAACTTTGTAGATGAGAGGGCGATTATGATGGTTCAGTCATGCATTTTTTCATAGGTTGATAGATGTGCGATCAATTTTATGTGAATTACTAATAAAATCAGTAAGGATTCAATATATACTGTTGATCAGAAAATATCCATTTAGAAGTTTTGAAATGAATGGTTAAACGCCAGTTCTTGTAATATCACACACTCTGCTTTCTGTTTTGAAGCTGATGTGTCTTCTAACAAAGTTAACAGCATCCAATTTGGTCCAAATATGTATTTGTGTGAGTAGGTGACGGAAGCAGATTAATTAAACCCCAGGGACTTCATCTTCAAGGTTGACTAATATGGTCAACCAAACATATCAAAATTCTCCGAGAATCCATTTTATAAGCATATACTTTTCAGGAATCCATTTTTCTGGGCATTGTCTTTCTGTTTCCCTAGACGAGGTTTTGAGGGAAGAGGCAGGGATTCAATGTTGAAGCGTGGCAACCATTTCTTTGGAGCCCCTCTTTTGTCAATATACCCGTCCATTAGGAGTATGGTGTGGGGTTAGAACCTGCCAACGCAGTGGGCCTTTTGTTTGCCCTGGTAGGGGGCCACTACATCAATAGAAAGATGCCTATCTTGTACCTGTGTGCATGTACGCTATTTAATATAATAAGCTAAAGCTTTATATTATTTATTAAAACAATTCTATATTTAACAAAAAAACACATGCAAGTCCAATGACTAAAATTTCACTGCAAATAAATGTTGGTGCTAAAGTTTGCAAAGCTGGTATTGGTTATCATATCAGCATATTAATGATTTAATACGGTATGATTGGTATAGTACGATACATGTTTTGTGTTGAGGCAGGGAATTGGTATATTTTCTTACTTTTAATCATAATGTTGCTTGGTATGGATTGTTTTGTTTGTATGAACCGAATCTTAGTATTGTATTAGTATCTATCTTGTTGTTTGATTGAAATCTTGGAGCCGATTGGAGGTTACTTCAATATATGTATATGAATATCATTGGAGTTCATGAATGGATAAAATTCAACTCAATAATTTTTTATTTATTTCTTGCTCTTGTCTGAACTTGGATCAATAATTTTATGAACCCAGGTTTTGGCTTTTAAAATACCTGGAAAAAGTGTGAACGACGGTGTTTCTGTGAACCTGGTTGAAATCGACATTCTGAACGGTAAAAGGAGGGGAAAAAAGAAACGCCCAAATGAATAAAGAAAGTTAAATTCGGGTTGGTTTAGGCAAGTCGAGTCAAGTTGTCCATGTTAATTGAGTTAGATTAACGGGATAAAAGCTGAAATATTTTTGTTAAATTAATATTTATTAGATTCAGATATCAACTATTCATCAATTTCAATAAAATTCAGGTACATAATCTATCATGACTATAAATGTATATATATAGAGAGCTGGATTTGGCTACATTCAAATGTAACCAAACTTAAATCTGGCCATCCTTTTCATCGTTGGGTTCCTTATCAGATTCAAGACTGACTATATTCAAACATAACCAAGTCCAACTTTCTCTTTATAACTTATATGAAATATAAATGTAATTATTAGTTTGTGATAGGTTAGATAAGCGTTTAATTTTGGTTGGGTTGAAGGCAAATCCAATCTCATATAATACTTGATTGGGTTGAGATTTTTAAATCTAAGTGTAACGTCCTAAGTTTACCTACTGGCTCAATTAGCCTATTAGCGGGCCAAAACCATATGTTCTTAAAAACTCAAGTGCAAATGAATCGGTAACAAATCAGGTGAACTTAACTTATAAGCACTTCAGACTTTTCTTTGCCATCTGATGTAGGACTATTAATTAAGGATGGCTCCATGCCATGACGAACTTTACCACTATTCCATAGGTAATCTTTTCATTCTGCCTACCTAGTTTCGTATATTCAGATCGGCTCTAATACCATTTGTAATACCCCAAGCCCATCTATTAGCCCAATTAACCCGTTAGCGGGTCGAAACCATATGGCCTTAAAAATTCGAATGCAAATTGGTAGCATATGAACTTGAGTTATAAGCACTTTAGATTTTTCTTATCCATCGTGAGACTATTTAGGGTTATTACACTAAGTTTAAGTCTAACCTAAATTTATAAAATCCCATCCAAAACTTCCATTTCTAAGAATGCAAATTAGGTTGGCTTAACTTGATCCCATCCATTTATTACAATAATTAGGCAGGGTTGGACATATTGTGATGGCGCTGCTAAGATCATATCTAAATCTCAGTTACTAATTTCATGAATCATAATAGTTGCAATTACATGCATTCAAGTCATATTATGATTAAAAGTAATTATGGAACTAGTTCAATTTATTTATATATCATTATAATTTTTGTGGGATGCAATGAGGCCAAATTCCATGTTATTCAGGCCCAGCCCGAGCATGTTTTTGGCTAAGGTTTTGTTTGTCAGAAATAAGAAACAAAATGTTGAAATTTATCCTTAACTTTTCTAAATAAATGTTGAGCTGACTTTGGTTAGAGAGATTCAAACTCGTGGAGATTTATATTTGCACTATGGAGTACTTACATCCAACCTCTCATCTAAAGTCAATGAATTGGCCGTGTTAGAATTTTAATGTATTTGAAAAGTTTATTATTTTTTTAAAAAATAAATTTTTTATTTATTAATCTTATATTGGATGTTTAAATGCATAAAGAACCTTATTTAATGAAGCCTAAAATTTTAAGTTTGGTTCAATCTTGTTGGGTTTTCGGTTGGTCACGCATAAACTTAACTTAGCTGGCCATATTTTTTTCAAATTTAGGCTCTGTTTGGAGAGCTATTGAGAGTAGCCAACAATAGTTGTTTGCCATCAAGTACCTGAGATAATTATTTTTTAATAGCTAAGTCTAAGAGTTGTCCTAATAGAGTCTTAGTATCAGCGGTGGGCATGGGCTGGGCCTCGAAGTTGGGCCAAGCATAATCATCTGAAGCCTATCCCAAGGAAAATCTCTTAAGGCTCAAACCAAGCCTGGTCTCGCTCATACTATGAACATATATATATCTATTTATGTATATATAAAACTAAAAGGAAAGTTAGCATAGCGGTTACAGGGCTTCTACTTGAACCAACCCATTTATTAGATTGTGCACTCAAGCTCGTTTCTATTATGCTATGCCTCTAAGCTCTTACTACTCAAAGTCATCTTACGGTGTGGTGCACTCAAACTCTCCCATGTGATATGATGCACTCAAACTCGTGTGCGATGCAATATGCCTGATCTCATCCCTATACCAGATTACCTCTATCACACTTGATGCATCTATCCTAACTCTAGTAACTTCGAAACCCCACAATAAGTACCCAAACCTCTTCCTCACTCCAAAGCACAACTCTTTTCCTCTTTCTCTCTCTACTCTCAGCTCTTATTTTCCAACCTCCATGACCCATGCTCCCTAATTTCTCTCATCTTTTTCCTATTTCTATCCTTCCTTTGCCTATATTCCCTTTATGCTTTAAAATATAAGCTCCCCACACCCCAGATTTACACTCCTAAGCTTGCTATTTGTTAAATTACTTCGAACTATGAGCTTCCAAGATAAGATTTTAGGGGTTTTGCTTCTATTTATGTTAAATCTATCTGTTTTTAGGAGGATTTCAGAATTTTTGCTAGTTTCTATTGGATTTTAGGCTAGGGTTTGAGCATAATCTTGGGGTTTTGTATAATATTGTGCAATCCTTACCTTTATGCTCTAATAATATTATAATCTCTTTTTCTTTGGCTAATTCTTAAGGTTTTGTATAATAACATACAATCTTTATCTTCTATGCCCTTATGACGTTATAATCTCTTCTTCTTTATGTGGCTAATTCTTACTTTACATGCTTTGAAGGCTCTACCATCCACCTCCATTTGATTTTTAGACAGATTGGCATAACTTGAGCCCTTTTGATGGTTCTTTTAATTTAAATGCAAGTAGATAATAGTTTTCATTGCATGTTTAATTGATTTATAAAATAAGTTCCTTATGAAATAGTGCATAAATATGGTTACCTATAAATGTATATGTATACATAAAATTATGTCTATATTTACATAAGGATTTGAGTATATGCATATGATTAGCGTTTGAGTAAGAATCATATTCATAGCTTTTTCTTAATTTTCATGATATGGATTGTATATAAGATTGCTCTTATATTATATAAAATATTCTATACTATGAAATGAAGACAAATATGAATGGATAACATAAATTTTCTCTAATGTTATATGTGATCTTTTGTCATTATAAATCATTAAAAAAGTGCTAAATACTGGTTGGTGACCTTATGTTTTCATGATAAATTAATATTCATCTAAATTTTATTATATAACCTTATGTTATTATGAATAATTATCTGAATTATATTATGTGACCTTATGAATAATTTAGGAGAGTCAAAAAGAAAAAGGATCATATGATAAGGAAAATTGGTGGTGAAATAAGAAATTCAATTAGTAGTTAAGGCTAAAAGAGAGTGCTATAAAAAACTACTTAAATGTAAAAATAGAGAAGCATATGAAAGCTATATATATCACAAGTTAGAAATTAAAGATGGGGAGAAAAATATATATAGAATTGCAAAAGTAAGAGATAGAAAAACTAGAGATATGTTTCAAGTTAAATGCATTAAAGATGATGATCAAAAATTTTGATTAAGGAAAAAAATATCAAAGAAAGATAAAAAAGTTATTTCGATAAATTATTAAATAAAAATCATGTATATAATTTAAGATGCCCTATTAGCTTCATTGAGGATAAAGTTATGGTGTATACTCGTAGAATTAGAAAATCTGAAGTAAATGAGGTTATAAAAAAATAAAAATAGGAAAAGTTGTGGGATCTAATAAGATTCTTATAGAAGTTTGAAAATGTTTAGGCGATGTTGGAGTAAAGTGGACGAGAAATTTATTTAATAAGATTTTAGAAACTAAAAAAATGCTTAATGAATAGAGGAAGAACATTATAGTACCAATTTATAAGAATAAAAGAGATATACAAAACTGCTGTAATTATCGTGGTATCAAACCCATGAGTCATACTATAAAACTTTGGAAGAGTAATTGAACATAGGTTGAGATGCATTACAAAAATATCAGAGAATCAATTTGATTTTATGTCAGAAAGGTCAATCATAAAAGCTATTTTCTTCCATAGGAGGTTAATGGAGATGTATAGAGCAAAAAAATAAGATCTTTATATAGTTTTTATTGATTTAGAGAAAGCATATAATAAGGTACCTAAAAAAATTTTATGGTAGATGCTAGAAAAGAAAGAAGTACCTATTAGGTATATCAGCATAATAAAAGATATATATAATTGGATAGTTACTAGCGTAAGAACTATTGGTGGTAATATTAGCAAATTTTTTATTACAATAGGCTTACATCAAGGATCTTCCTTTACTTTCTATCTTTTTTCTTTAATTATACATGAGCTTATTAGACATATATAGGATGATATTTCATAGTACATATTATTTACAAATGATATAGTACTAGTAGATGGAACTAAGGCTAGAGTTAATTGTAACTAGAACTATGATGAAATGTATTAAAATCTAAAGATTTTAGGTTAAGTAGAATAAAGACAAAATGCATGAAATATAATTTTAGTATAATTAGAATTGAAGATAAATGTAGAATAAAATCGGGGATCAGAAAGTTACTAAAAATAATTTTTTTTGGTATTTAAGATTGATTATTTATAAGGAAGGAGAGGTTAAAGATAATGTTGTCCATAGAATTAAAGCAGGTTGAATAAAATGAAGAAGTATAATTGAAATATTATATGATTTAGAGTACCTGCAAGTTATAGAAAAAGTTTTATAGGATAGCTATAAGATCATCTATGCTTTATGATATGAAATGTTAAGCAGTTAAAAAAATATACGTACAAAAGATGAATGTGATGGAAATAAGTATGTTAAAATGGATGTGTGGTAATACAAAAAAAGATGGACTAAAAAATAAAAGCATTCGTAAAAAAGTAGAGGTAGCTTTAATTGAGGATAAATTAAGGGAATGACGATTTAAATATTTTGGATATGTACAATATAGACCTAAAGATGTACATATGTGGAAGAGTGCTTAAAATATATAAAGAAAAAAAGAGGTAGAGATAGATCAAAAATTACATGAGAGAAAGTAATAAAGAAAGATTTAGAATTTTTGCATCTTACAAAAAATATAACTCAGAATAAAGTTAAATGGAGAAAAGAAATTCATGTAGCCGATCCCAACTAGTTTGGAATTAAGACTTTGTTATGTTCTTGTGAATTGAATTATGAGGTGATATATGTTTATTGATTGATATGTGAATATCCTTCATTAGTAGGATGAATACTAGCTCTGTATCCTAGCCACACAGTAATTTGTCACTGATACCTCTGCTAGCAGTCTATTTCTTGGACTTTTAACTATCTCTTTCTTAGCTATTTTAATAGTTGTCTGATATAACATTAAGTACCGAGACTATGTCTATAGATTTATATGCACCAATATGTCTATGTATTTCTCGTTCATTCTAGCACTTTAATTTTTTATTATTGTTGTATATATAAGATGATTACTATCGACAGTTCTTGGTGCATGATGCTTTACGATTTATGGTTCAATGGATTCATGTTTTAGTGTTTTATAAATTTCTTATATATTAAATTGATTGGTAACATTGCTCTTTACTTATTCGTGCCTGTTATATTTGTTATTATCTATTTACAGAGCATGATCTCACTTCTTATAATATTTTTTTCATATTTGAACCTTGATTTGGTAGGCAAGTCATATCTCATTGGAGAAGTTCCCTCTTACTTTGAGTAAACTCAGTGCCTCATATCTTCTAGGTTATACTAAGTCAGGAATGATCTTTTGTATACTACTTGGATTGTATCTTGTGTATGCGTAAAGCTCCACGATCACCATATAAAAGGATCCTCAAAAACAGTTCTGATTTAACTATATTATTATTTTGGATATGTATTCATGTGTGTATATTATGTAGTTACTTTTTTATGATGAATACTTATGTTATGAATGTTAGTATCTTAATTTAATATTAATTATTTATGATCATCAGATTATTTAATGCTTACGTAGATTAAAATCGATCGCACTTATCTTCGTTCTTATGCTGGTGATGAACCTTTGGTTTAGATCACGATATATTGTATCTTGGAGACAATCACACTTAATAGCTGTATGAGAAGATATCGTCTTTTAAGGATAGCATCCTTTCTCTTTATACTTTTTAAAATTTAATTTTATACTTAATTATATTAATTAATCTTTTTAATACATGCAACTATCAGTAATTTTTAAATATTTTTTTAAAACAATTTATAATTGGATATGGTTCTAATCTATCTGCGTCCGAACGCAACATCTAGATTACTATCATGTGTGTGTCGTGCGTTAAGTGCGGTGACAATTACGGGCACTCATCTCGTGCAATATCATGGTACCACTAGCCATTCAACTTTTTTTTTTTTCTAAAAAAACTTTTTTAATTACTCTCATCTTTAACAAAGCTCACGACGGTGACGTGATAGGCCCACGAGCTTTTTCAAATCAATGCGAGAATCCTGATCTCGGCTCTCCTTCCAGCGCGCCAGGACAAAATTCCAGTCACCCCGTTCTATCCGTGAGTCCTCGTTTTTTCTCGACGTGCCAAAAGAAACCCTCCCGAGGGAGGGAGGGGGGGGGGGGGTGGTGGTGAAAAGTACTCATCCAGCTGGGTCCCACCCGCCGTAATTAATAGATCTCGACGATCATTTGGAGTTTACGTTAATAAGGAATTGGAAGTGGAATCCTACAAACAGTGTTGCAGCCAATCTCCGGAATAAAGCGCTTCCGTGGAGCAAGTTGGCCAACTTCGTCGGATTCGCCTACCCCCCACTTCTTTTGTATGCCTTTACGAAAAGGCGTAGATGCTGCGTCTAGTTTTTAAAATTCCTCGGCACGTAGGGGGGGTTCTCTGCCCCTCCTGTCTCCTTGTGATTGGATGCTGCGAGACGCGATTCCAGGGTGGTGGGGGCCCTGGAAAAGTAGCGACAGTCCACGTCTCTTGTGATTGAAGCCTAGCTGCCCTCTCTCGAAGCTGCTGTGCGGTCTCAGTTTAAAGAAAGAAAACTTCCTCAAAGACCAATTCCCGTTCTTCTTTCAGGAGTTGGTCTAGAAGGTGGACAGAATGCACCACCAGCTAAGAGTCTGGTCGGCCCACGCGCGGTGGACGAACGAGTCTCCAGCGTGGGTGGGTTTTATTCTACGGCATGCAAAGTAGGAGAGAATGGTGAGCTCATTGAGGTGGAAATCAAAATTTCGGGAACAAATTTGGACACCTTCATGCCCCTTGCTTACGGAGATCATAACTTGCAACATGTTTTTTAACCTTCATGCCCCTTAGAGGTGAGTATGGTAGCGTTTCTAACGCATACTAGTCTCGTGTTTAGGTAAAGCGTCTCTTTCAATCACATGTAAAGGTCTTCAAAAAAATTATCTTTTAAGGCGATATGGTAAAAAAGGACTTAAAATTTTCTTCGCATCGTTGATTAAAGGTGAATTTTTTAAACCTAAAAAAAAGGCTAATAATAAACACTTAAAAAGAAATTGTCACCTCCATCTACATTAGATGAGGTAAATCTTTATCAAAGGTAAATCTTTGTCAACCTATGTTCTATTGAGACCCGTGGTTGGATTATTAGTTAGTTGTGCATACTTTTACATTTCATAGAGATTTAAATTTAAAGTTGTTATTTTTATTTGTTGTGTATTGGTAAGTAATTTGATTTTAAGTTGATATGGGTATAAATATTTAAATTTTTAATTTGTATTCATGAACTTTATAAATATTTGGTATAACTGTTAGAAATATATATATATTTTTTGATTTTTCACTTATGATGGCATAGATGGTTATGTTTATTAAAAGATGATAAATTAATTATTTCTAGTATATATATGATATTTTTCTTTTTTATAGGTCTTTAATTATTATCAAAAACTAAAGGTTCCTTAAATTAAGGTAATTTGATTACTTCTGTGGATTTTTGATGTGATTTATTGAATATCCTACATAATTATCAAATATTCATCCAAAAGAAAAAATAAAAATTAAATAATATTGATTGATATTGCAAGTTTTTGAAGCATTTTTATAGTAACTCTTATCCTCTTAATTAATTTCTATAACTAAGAAAAGAATATTTAACATATTAACAGTGATAGAAATAGTAAAATTTAGCTAATGTTATAAAAAAAGAAAGAAAATATGTTCTACCTTGGAACCAACCCAAAACTGATCCCATTTAATTGGATTTGTTCTAAGTTGGTTTTAGGATATGATCGAGTTGATTTTTGATCCAAAATCTTATAATTAATCTTGATTGGGTTAATTCGAAGTTTTAGCCTATAAACCGACCCAATCTGATTCATGCTCATCCTATGGCTACTCATCTTGAATGAATTGGTAAGCATCACATCAACATTCAGTTAGCCTTAGATAAAATAAATTTCCAAAGATTTGAAATAAAAAAAAGTCCCAGCAATTATGAAATTCTAATCCAATTTGAATAGCCAAACTAGAAAATCTCGTATCCATTTATAACAAGAAAAGGTTTGATTTGATTTGATATACTATTTATATTCAATTTCATTTTCTATTTCTTTTTAAAAAATCGTAGGCCTTAAACATCCCTTATGGGCCATCAAACTAACAATTTAATATTGATCTGAATGTCGAAGGATCCCTAATGAAATAGTTCTTAGAGCATTCTTTTTTCATTATGCAACTTAAGAAATGTTACCTATCTTCAAATTCTCTCTATTGAAGAAGGCTTCTATTATTGAAAAATATTCAGATCTCATGTTGGTTCTACCATTGCTATTTGAAGACATCTACTTATTGTAGTTGTATGGATGCCCATGAGCAATTCCTGTGCCTTCAAGTAAATAATCATCATGTTAATTAATTAATATATATATAGCTGTAACTTTGAAAAACAAATGAAATAATTCAACGCATCTAAAATCTCCACAAAATTGGATCGTCTTTCTGTGGATCAGATCATATCTTCTTCTTGTATCTTCTGGCCACATTCTTTCACGTCCACTGCATTACGTTCAATGAAGTTGACGCATATCATTTTATTTTCTAAGCATTAAGTCATTGTTAATATAATACACCAGTATTCGTATACTAAATAATTTTTGTAGCTTTCGTTATGTTATATTCCTCGCATGGTCCTGCCAAATTTCAGCGGCCACCACGGCAGCACCCCGTCAAACATCTGTTGAAAAAATAATAATAACGAAAGAGAAAACACAAGGAAGCAAAAGGATCAAGTAACGGTGTAGAACATTGAGAGAGGTGGTGATGGGAGCCACGGAGCGATGAGAAGGCGTAGAGTTGAACGCAAGCATACGGCTCCTAACATCCCTGGATCCCCTGTTTCCTCAATTGTAGCCCACAGTCTTATCACCGAATGACACGTACCTAACTTTAACCTGGCCTCTCCGTTTTCCCACGTGGGAGTTGGTCCGAGATACCCAACACCATATCCACCGTTCCCAGTCGAACCCCACGTCTTTACCCGTACGGAACAAATTTCCATCACGAATCTCCGTACATTGGCGGTGGCCCCACCGCTTGTCTTTCCCTTTTATATAGCTCCCCATAGGCCTTAGATCAGCGGACAGCCATCTTTGTCCCTCCCACTCGCACACGTGTCCTGCAATGACAAGCTCGACGGGACGTCCGTTACCGTGCAACCTCGTCACCCACTCTCCAGGGAAGCTGGTGAGACGCCAGACCGACCTACCGGCACCAAACTTTTGACCACCAGTTCACCTGCCATGGGGCCCGCCGGAAGGTAAACAGGCACCGCAAACCGAGGCCATCGGGTGGACGTGGCATCTGGTGACATCAGCTGTTTTTCTCGAAACACGCAACAATCCAACGGCCGTAGAAGTTGCCACGTACCACATCGCCCGCAGCAAGGCTGCGAAAGTCTACTAAAGAATATGGTAACGTAAAATGGCACCGGGAAAGCGAACCTGGAAGTCTTCTTCTGGGGAGACGTGAAAGAGACTCGTAAGTGTCCAATTTGGAAGTCTAACACGGCGGTCCACGAAACTGGAATCAATGAGCAGGAAAATGAACCCTTACGACCGTAGTCCGGAACCGTACCTGCCTCCGTACCTCTTTTCTTTTTATCTTCATTTTTTTATTTTTATTTTTTATTTCCGGTGTCCTGCCCAATACAAACAAGACAGCAAAACCTTGTCAACTTCTCTGCTGCTATTGTTCATCTCTTCGTCGTCGTCGTCGTCGTCGTTGTTGTTATTTTTATTTTTATTTTTATTTTTATTTTTCTTTTTCTTTTGCCTCTCTATAATAATGAAGAGTCGCAGAATTACTTAACTTTTTGATTGGGACTCATACTGAACCCAGGTAGCTCGGGCTGGAGTTGGTATTGGATCTTAGCATGGGAACCGTCTTCTTACCTGAAATCATTTGAAAAAGAGAAAAAAAAAAAAGAAGAAAAATTAAGCCGCGTGAGGGATCACGCCGCCAGAGCTCACGCGGTTCACCTGACGGTCCAGTGAGGCGTTGTTCGAAGAAACCCGGGCCGTAGCGTGCGATGGCTGGCAGAGAGCAGAGGCTGGCGTACGTGTTCTCCTATCAATTCTCCGCATATAAATTCCATGGGATGTGTCTATTTTGACTGTGTTTGTAATTTAGCAGATCAAAAGCAGCAGCCAGGTACACGCGGGCGGTCCAGATCTCGTTTAACGAAAGGACGGACGGTACGAACGTTATCGTCCCAGAAGGAATAAGAAAAAAAAAAAAAGGAAAGAAAAAATCCAGACGGACGTTGAAATAAAAGGATAAAATCCTCCGGACCCAACTGACACAGCCCCAGATCGGCTTGGATTCCCTACCTTGACCAAACCGCCAGTCACGCTCCGGTTCAGCGACTGGCGCTCTGGTTCAGCGACTGGCGGTGTGTTCTGAGCACACATCCGCTGCTACGGCACAACACCAAACTCGTTACGAAACCATCCAAATCCAGCCAGGTGGAGCGCCATATCCAGCTTCGCGGCCCAAACGGCGGACCCTCGGCGTTCGCGAGAATGGTAGCGAAGAAGGTAAATGGTCCAGAAAGCAAGCACAAAAGAGGCATTAGGCAGCAGATGAGCGGAAATAAACCGGGGGAAGAGAGTTAAATGCAATTAAAGAAGCGGCGAAGTGTACCCGCCAAGTACATGCGCTGCATGGGGCCCCTTTGTTCGGAGGGTGTGGTGCTGGAATCCCCGCTGCCTACCCCCTTTAATGCACACCTTCTTTACACCCCCTCCCTCCCCCCTCCCCCCCCCCTCTCTCTCTCTCTCTCTCTCTCTCTCTAATCCCATTCCCATCCTCCATACCTATCTGTTCTCTGTTCCTTCTATCCCCCAGTTCCTTGTCAAACCCAACCCTTTTTTTTTTATTTTTTGGTGGGAGCCCGAGTACAGATGGAGTCGTAGAGGCGTTCATGTGCGGAAAGCCGGAGAGGTGCTTTGCTACCTTTCCCTCGGTATTTTAATCATCTCTCATCTTTGGCTTTGCCTTTTCGTAACCCTACTTTTCTCTTCCTTTGAGCAGCCCGGGCTGTGTGGATTTCCACTCACTCCCACTGCGCCCCTCTCTGATTTAGAACCTTCAGCCGCACTAGAGAAAGAAACAAGAGGCAGAGATCAGAACAGAGTGATCGGGCTTGGGCTTCCGACGATGGATGACAAGGCGGCGACTTTGGATGCCGTCCTCAAGGAGGCCGTCGATTTGGTGAACACACCGATCGATCTCCTCTCTTATTTCCTTATTTCTTTGGGTTTTGTTTTGTTTTTTCTTTTCCTTTGGTTTTTTTTTTAATTTTGTGTCGTTGATTGGAGGTTTTTTTTTTCAAAAAAAAATAAAATTTGGATGGGGATTGTCGGCAGGAGAACATACCGTTGGAGGAGGTGTTTGATAATCTGAGATGCACCCGGCAGGGGCTGACAACGGAGCAGGCTGAGGAGCGGCTCGCCATCTTCGGCCACAACAAGCTTGAAGAAAAGAAGGTTCTTTTTCTTCCTCCCTTCTTCCTCTCCTGATAGATTTGCTAAAGAATCCTTGTTCATATATACATATATTTATATTTTTCGGAAATATTATTGTGGTTGCAGGAAAGCAAGATTTTGAAATTCCTGGGGTTCATGTGGAACCCACTGTCGTGGGTGATGGAGTCCGCCGCCATCATGGCCATCGCCCTCGCCAACGGAGGGGTGAGACTCCGAAACATCGTCATCTGATCGTTTTCTGCTTTGTTTTCGCCGATTTTAATATGGTTTTTTTTTTTCAAAAAAAATGAATGCATATTGGTTTTTCGTTCTGTTCGACAGGGGAAGCCTCCAGATTGGCAGGATTTCGTGGGGATTATAACCCTTCTTCTGATCAACTCGACAATAAGTTTCATCGAGGAGAACAATGCTGGTAACGCCGCGGCAGCCCTCATGGCCCGCCTCGCCCCGAAAGCCAAGGTTCTTGTGCTTTCTATTTCACTGAATTCCTTTTTTGTTTTTTAATTTTTTTTATCACATATATATATCTTGCCCGTTCTGTTATATATATATATATATATATATATATATTAAACACTTCCAAAGGTATGAAATGCAATAATTTTGAGTACTTTTATGTTATCTAAAGATTGAAAATTATCTTGGTTACAAAAACTTTAAGTCTCTATGACTGAATCAAAAAATATATTTTTTCTTTTGGAAAAAAAAAAAAAACAGGTGCTCAGGGATGGTCGGTGGAGAGAGGAAGAAGCGGCCATCCTTGTCCCAGGGGATATTATTAGCATCAAGCTTGGGGATATCATCCCTGCGGATGCTCGTCTCCTTGAGGGGGATCCATTAAAAATTGATCAGGTTCCTGCCATTCTATGACTCGTTTCTAACTTTGGCAGAATCACAGTCTAGTCATGTGAATTGATTTTGGGCTTTGTGATTTTGTACTTGATTCATGTTTCATAGTCTGCCCTCACTGGAGAATCTCTGCCGGTTACCAAAGGTCCTGGCGATGGCGTATACTCTGGTTCCACATGCAAGCAAGGTGAGATCGAGGCTGTCGTTATTGCTACAGGTGTTCATACTTTCTTTGGCAAGGCTGCACATCTGGTGGACTCGACGAACCAAGTTGGTCACTTTCAAAAGGCAAGCTGGGAGTATTTAGTGAATTTTGCCTTTTTCTTGCTTTCAGTAAGATACAGTCTTTAATATTGCTTGCCATCTGCTATACAGGTCTTGACTGCTATCGGGAATTTCTGTATTTGTTCGATTGCGGTGGGAATGTGTGTCGAAATTATTGTTATGTACCCAATCCAACACAGGAACTATCGACCTGGAATTGACAATCTTTTGGTTCTGCTTATTGGTGGAATTCCGATAGCCATGCCCACTGTTCTCTCTGTCACAATGGCAATTGGCTCTCACCGCTTAGCTCAGCAGGTTTGCATGAATTAATTTTACTTCACAGTGAGTTCAAATTATTAGGGTTCTGGTAGTGTTTTTTTTTTTTTTTTTTTTTTTTTTTTTTTGGGGGGGGGACTGTTTGTTGTGCATGACATGTTTGATTGGAACCATGGCATATTGTTATGGTAAAACCAATTCAAGAAGCAGCATTATGTATATAAAAATAAAACATGATTGGAAAAAGTGGCTCTGTAGGCTGAAGATTTCCCTCAGGATAGGTTCTGGAGTAGAATATCTAAATTGCCTCTGAGATTTATATTTTTGAATCAAATCATTGTTTCATTGAATTGCTTGATTCTAAGGAAGCTGGGGGTCAATGTAGGGAGCCATCACAAAGAGAATGACTGCAATTGAAGAAATGGCTGGCATGGATGTCCTTTGCAGTGACAAAACAGGAACCCTTACTCTGAACAAGCTAACAGTGGACAAGAACCTTGTTGAGGTCAGGCTCAAGTATTTGGATATTAAATCCTTTCCAATAACAACTTTGAAGGATTCCTTTGTGTCTTTTTGAATCTCTCACTCGCTTAGACATATGTACACACCTGGTTATATTTGTCAGGTTTTTACAAAGGGTGTAACACCGGACACTGTAATTTTAATGGCTGCGAGAGCCTCACGAACTGAGAACCAAGATGCTATAGACACTGCTATAGTTAATATGCTTGCTGACCCAAAGGAGGTAAGTTGGAACATGGAACTTCCACATCCTTTAGCCAGTTTATTTGGCAGCACAGATTCTTATCCACCTTGTCTTTCTTATGTGATTACCTTCTGAAGGCACGGGCTGGTATTCAAGAGGTGCACTTTCTGCCATTTAATCCTACTGACAAAAGGACTGCTTTAACATACATCGATAGTGATGGCAAAATGCACCGTGTCAGCAAAGGTGCACCAGAACAGGTGTTATGTTGTTCTCTTGATATTTATGATTATCTTGTTATTGCTATTGTTTTGCAGATATTCCTTCTTAACTTGGTTTGTTGTAACTATGCTGCAGATCTTAAATCTTGCACATAACAAGTCAGAGATAGAGCGTAGGGTCCATGCTGTGATTGACAAATTTGCTGAGCGAGGTCTTCGTTCACTTGCTGTTGCATATCAGGTGAAAGATTGCTGTCTTGGTTCTATCCTTATTTCTTTTGATTCATATTACACTTACGTGGGATGTTCTTTAAAGCCAAGTTGTCAGTCATCTCATTTGAGTGGGTGACCATGATCAAGATAAACCAAGATGTCCATTCATCTTTGCCTACATAGAAGGTTGGGTATATTTGTATAGAACCGGGACTAGCAACTAATTTTGGGCATTGATTTCAAAATCCATTAATTGGAAACTTTGTTCAGGAAAGCAAAGAATTTGATGGAAAAATCCTGGCTGATTTGTTTATACTGTATCACCTGATATCCTGGAGTTTATCAGTCTATATTGGTCGAGGTATAGGGCCAAAATTTTTCATACATATATCAGGGGGTGCCTGATACCAACACAAACTGAGATCTTAGCCGAAATGATAACCTTTGCTATATGTCTATTCGCTAATATATCTGTGTACATATGTAGGTACTTGTATGTTCTGTTTATGTTGTGTGTATTATTTATTGTGTAGGAAGTTCCAGAAGGAAGGAAAGAGAGTACAGGAAGTCCATGGCAGTTCATTGGCCTCATGCCACTTTTTGATCCCCCAAGACATGACAGTGCAGAAACAATTCGGAGGGCACTCAACCTTGGTGTTAATGTCAAAATGATAACAGGTCTGGTTTCTCTCATTGAAATTCGTATTATCTAAGTCTAATTTGTTGATGTGCAATTTCCATTTGATGCAAGCCATTATTTGGTTCTGTAAAGCTATCATCAGGGAATTTTGAAGATTTCAAATCCACAATTGAGAGTTATTTTTGACACAAGGCTCTTGATTTCAAACATGGGATGATAATAAGTGAAATCAGAATCTCACTTAATGGGTTTCATCTATTCTGGGAATAAGTTCTTCCAAAGCATTTTGTTAGTGGAGCACTAGAAGCCAATGGCTCAAAGGGATCAGGATGCTTAGGGTGTGTCTCTGGAATCTCTAAATAATAACCTCAAACCAAAAAAATCCTGACTTAATTATAAAAAGTGGAGGAAAGTCACTGATGTTTAGATAAAATTTTTAGGCAATTTGAATTGTTGATGATATTATTATAATATGAACAAGCAAACTTTTTCTTGTTAAATATATATTATGATGAATATGAGCCTGAATTTTGTGGATAAAAAAATTCTTTTGTAATTTGAGAGTTGCTTTTATTTCTGGGATTCAATATCATTATCCATGAGACAAGTCATCTTGGAATATCATACCAGTCTTACCACAGGAAGTTTGCAGTTGTCAAGCAATCATTTATGTAAGACACTTGATTATTGGAGAGATAAGACACTTGATTATGGGAGAGATAATTGGGAATAAATAAGCTGGTGAGAACTCTATGGGTGTCTCTTGAATATCCTAATAATAACCTGTAAAAAACCTGACTGAGTTATAAAAAGGAAAAGCACTGACTTTTAGGTAAAATTTTCATACAATTTAAATTGTTGATGGTATTGTAGTCTCCAAAATATGAATGGGCAAAACTTTCCTTGTTAAATATATATATTATGCTGTATATGAGCCTGATTTTTGTGTGAGCAAAAATATTTTGTAATTTTGACGTTGTATGCTGAGATGCAATATCATTATCCATGAGACAAATCATCATGGAATATATATTGCTACTCTTACCTCAGGAAGTCTGTGGTTGTCAGGAAGTTCTCCTTGATGCCAACAGGACTTGGTTACACTTGTTGGCACCCCTCACTGAATGCACTGGGAGAAGTTCTGGGTTTGAACCTGGATGATGGCATTCCCAATGAATTTCATGAAAAAAATAAAAAGAAGTCTTCATTTATTGATGCACAGTTAACTTCTAGGAATTAATGGAAGCATAGTATTTGGGAAGGTGAGGGACAGGCTTAGCTATTCAACTTGAACAAAACTTGTGTCTTTACAATTTAACTAAAGCTAGAGGCATCAGAGGTAAATGTGACAAATTAGCTATTACTTTGCAACTTTACCTTTTCTTTGTTCTTTTCTGTTATATTTTTTTCTTGCTACTACATTGTCACCAGTCATTAAAATAGTATTTATTGATTGCAATTTTCCTGGATTTGGCAGATTCTTATCTGAAATTTGTTGGCTAAGTGATGACTGTAACACTATGCAGAATGTTTTTATATTATCATTAACTTCATGGGCCCTCTGTTGGTTTTTATCGATTCTTCTTAGATTTGTTAAGTCTTCCTGATACTGGATCTGGAATGTGGATAATATAGATTTCCATTTTATTGTTGCCCTTTCAATGAAGAGTAATACTCTAGCGAATGTTCTGCATATATGTAAAGAATAAACATGCCGGATATATGTAAAGCATGAGGGCAATTTGCATTAAATGTTTCTGGAGACCATGTTTAGAAGTTAGGACTTCTATGGATTAAGCATTTCTTCCCTTGATATATCTGATGAAGATAGGTCTGTTCTCTTCTGTATTTGCAAGTTAATTTATTGGGTTCTGCATGTTCTCTGTGCCAGTAGCTCAACTTATGAAGGGTTTTTCCATTTCAATCAGGTGATCAGCTGGCCATAGGGAAGGAAACTGGCCGTCGTTTGGGGATGGGTACAAACATGTATCCCTCATCTGCTTTGTTGGGCCACAACAAGGATGAGTCGATAGCTGCTTTGCCAATTGATGAACTTATAGAGAAGGCTGATGGTTTTGCTGGTGTTTTTCCAGGTACCATCGCTGTTTTTGATATCTAAAACAGGTTGGTTGGTTCTTTGTTATTAAGTGGGGAACAAACGAGTAGTATATTTCCTTGTTCCTTCAATTTTCAGAGCACAAGTATGAGATTGTTAAACGCTTGCAAGCGAGGAAGCATATATGTGGTATGACTGGTGATGGTGTGAATGATGCTCCTGCCCTAAAGAAGGCTGATATTGGGATAGCGGTTGCTGATGCAACTGATGCAGCTCGTAGTGCTTCTGATATTGTTCTTACAGAACCTGGTCTAAGTGTCATTATCAGTGCTGTGCTGACCAGCCGCGCCATTTTTCAGAGAATGAAGAACTACACTGTAAGTTGTGCATGTGTTCATCAGTCAGAAGTGTTATCTAACAATTAGCATTGAGCAACTTTGGGTTCGTCTTTTTCAGCTCTTTTATACTTGCTTGAGCTGGTTTTGATAAATTGGTTTTATGTTTTGCAGATCTATGCAGTTTCTATTACAATCCGTATTGTGGTATGTTTTACGATCTATCCTGGTGTTAGTGTTTGGAATATTAATGCATGCTTCTATCTGAGACTAAGTCCTGTTCAAGTATTCATTACATCTTAGCTGGATTGTCTCAGTCTGCCACTAATTTAGCAGTCAGGGACAAGACTGCACATATTCTACTGGTTTTATCAACTGTTTGCTCATGTGTAACGATCTAATGTGCACTGTTAACTAGCTGCATACACGGAGCCAAGCGGCAAATGTATGCATATTTGGAAATTGCTATGAATAATATAAAGTGGATATGATACAAATGCTTAGGGCCTATTTAATAACCAACAAAACCATGCATATCATATCTCTCTTTTTCTGTTGGGGTGGATCTAATGGCCAGAGGAAGAGAAAGTGTGAAGATTCAGAAGAGTTTGTTGCTCTTTAAATATAAGTTTTTCTGTGGAGGTGGTTTTGGAGATCCTAAGAATCTGTGGATTGTAGAATCTACCGAGTCCTCTGATCCAGGAATCACTTCATCATTTTGCTTGTTGCTTCATGCTTTCTTCTTGCATGAGAGATACCAAGTGAATTAATTGGTTGAGCATCTAAAGGCCTTACTTCCATCGTATTAATGAGAATATATATTGGTTTTGCCGTCATATGTAAGTTGTTATTGCAATCAGAATGGTCCTCACTTCACTTTTTTGTTACAACAGCTTGGGTTCATGCTGCTGGCTCTCATTTGGCAGTTCGACTTTCCACCCTTTATGGTCCTTATCATTGCAATCCTTAATGATGGTAATACCTATATTTTTTTTCCCCTTCCTTTTTTGCCCCCTTCACCCTTCTGTCCCTAATTAGCTAATGCATGGTTATGTGCTGCTCTTGCTATTTTTTGTTGGTTTAGCCAAATTCAACATTCTGCTGCACTAGTTGACCATGCTAGCTATTTTTAGTTTGGACACTTGCATGACTCTTCCACTCAAATGATTCACTCTTTTGTGGCATGATTAGGTACCATAATGACTATATCAAAGGACAGGGTGAAGCCATCTCCTCAGCCTGACAGTTGGAAGCTGGCTGAGATTTTTGCTACTGGGATCATCCTTGGTGGTTATTTGGCAATGATGACAGTCATTTTCTTCTGGGCTGCATACAAAACTGACTTCTTTCCGGTATGATTATTATATTTCTTAATGACAAAACCAAAGCTGTCAAAAATCTTGTCATCACTTTCTCTTTACTGATCATGAAATGATTATTATAATTGACTAAATTCTTCTAGTCCATTTGAATAATGTTTCTTAAAGTGTCTACTGCATTTAAAATGAACAATTCTGATTTTTGATACCTAAAAGGCCTGGAATCTTTGCATTCTTGCTTAGTTATTACTTTCAGGTGCTATTATCTTTTTTGCTCTAATGCTTGCTTTGATCACTGGTCAGCGGGTATTCCATGTCGAAAGCCTTGAGAAAACAGCTCAGGATGACTTTCAGAAGCTTGCATCTGCGGTCTATCTCCAAGTGAGCACCATCAGTCAGGCACTCATATTTGTAACACGATCTCGCAGTTGGTCCTTTGTTGAGCGGCCTGGTTTGTTTCTGGTTACTGCTTTCTTTGTTGCTCAGCTGGTGAGTTTTTTCTCCTCTATGGATCAAATGCCTAAAAAGACTGATGTCCTAGAAGAATATGTAGTCACGTTTTATCATGTACATGTGCAGGTTGCCACCCTGATAGCTGTGTATGCCGACTGGGGATTTGCTGCAATCAAGGGGATTGGATGGGGCTGGGCTGGTGTCATCTGGCTCTACAACGTCATCTTCTATTTTCCACTTGATATAATCAAGTTCCTAATCCGCTATGCTTTGAGTGGAAGGGCATGGGATCTTGTCATCGAGCAACGAGTAATTTGCAATGCAGAACTCAATGATGGACAAATTCTGTTTATGGTATGCAATTCCTCTAACTGATATAATTTCTTCCTGCAGATTGCATTTACGAGGCAGAAAGACTTTGGAAAGGAAGCTAGGGAGCTCAAGTGGGCACATGCTCAGAGAACACTTCATGGGTTGCACCCTCCAGACACCAAGATGTTCAGTGAGAGGACCAGCTTCACTGATCTTAACCAGATGGCAGAAGAGGCAAAAAGGCGAGCTGAGATTGCAAGGTAGGATCATCAATACATTGGCTTCAGGGACTTTTTTTTGACCAGTGTCATTGCTTGGTCTCCCCACCTTCCGCACCAAAATTAGTTTCATCAGTCTCACAGTTGGTTTCATATTTGGCATTTTCAAAACTAAAACCATTTAGCAGTGCAAATTTACTTTGTGTGGACTCTGGGAGCTGAATATTTCTTATGTATGGTTGCAGGCTTAGGGAGTTGCACACGCTAAAGGGACATGTGGAGTCTGTTGTGAGGCTGAAGGGCTTGGATATCGACACCATTCAGCAAGCTTATACCGTGTGATTGTTTGCATCCACGGTTCTGCTGCTGACGAGTAAAATCCATTAGTGGCTCTTATCGAGTTGTAATCCATCATCATCCCACACCTTAAACTGCACTATTATATTTTGATAATTTTTCAGTAACCTTTTTCCCCCAATTTTTCCTGTCATGCTCATTGATCATGAGGTTCTGCCATCGACATTTTGTCCCCTTTCTGATTCATTAGCCGTCCTTCTCTGTTTTCTTCCTGGAACGTTGCAAGCCCCCGACTGTAGGAAAGAGATAAATCCAAGGAGCAGCCCACGTGCTTTGTTCTGCTGCTGGGTTCTTACAGGTTGGCACATGGCATGGAGCTGGTTCCTGTGAGCTTCTCTCACTTTCGTTCAACATTGCCCACAACTTGATTTGGTTGAAAGCAGTGCCATTAAGGGTTGCGTGTGGGTTCAGTTCTTTTGTGATGGATTGTGGGACAACCATGGCAACGTGGGGCAACGTAGGCGACATGGGTCACATGGATAACATGGGTGACGTCAGTCAACAGTGTTTCCTTTGGAGACTGAAAAAAAAAAAAAAAAAAAAAAAATCCGATCCTCGTTAAGAATTAAAATAACAAAACCCATTTACGGTGTTATAGTCTGGGCGGTTCTTTGCATTAGGATTTGATTTTGAGCGGTGTGCATGCCCCCAAAAGCCTGTTTAAATTTAGAATGGAGGGAACCTTCATTTCTTGCCAGTCCACTTGCTGCTTCAACGGTCGTTTTTAGGAGACATTTTCTATGGTGCGATCCATGATCTTCTTGATGGAGATCATTATCCTTTAATGTTAATGATCCTCAGCGATTCTAAATCATCTTTACTTTCAATCCAATGATTCTGAACCTATCATCAAAAGCAGGTATTCGGCATCATAGTGGAGATTACGGGATCAAAATATTTCTTATCATCACCTATTGAAGAAATCAAAAATGCCCAACTAAAAAAAGATAAAAAAAGACTGAATATTGTTTTCATATTAGTATAATATAATATAATATTATAAACAAGGAGATGCTTGAAAAAAATGGTGATTTATTTTATCAATAAAGTTTAGAGACAATGAGGCCCATTATCCGTTCAGCTAGCTAGGATGTTGTTTCCCATCAATTTTTTTTTTTTTTTTTTTTCATATTTGGTTGAGGCATAAAATAAGACATAAAGCTCAGAATAAGTCTTATGCAACTGAGAATTGTCATTAATTATTCCTTAGCATAAAGTCATTTTTATACCTACTTTTTACTTTTCTTTTCAGATAAAAGAACCATCATTCAAAATTTATTCCCAGTAGATATCATTTGCATTTAAAAAGTATAACAAAGTAAAAATTAGCATAACTCATAATATAACTATTTCTACTGGCATAGGTTTTATTATTTTGTATTTTTCTTGTTCCCAAACCAAATGCAATCTTAAAATACGTCTTACCAGTTGGAGTGCTCTGGCATCCAAGGAGGCATGTCTACTTGTAAATTTGTCATATTAAAGTTAAATAATACCATCTCGCCTTTATCAGTTAGGACAGCCAGATAAGACCTACACGGTTATAGATCTGCAATGTATCTGACGCAATCAAAAGCTCTGTTCTTGAGTCAAACTGTATTGCTGCTGCCAGCCTTGTCACAACGTGAGCCAGAGCTCATCTCTCTTCATTATTTCAAATTAATGCAACCGGAAACAATATTCCTCAGCTAAATCAACTTAAACTCAGAATGACCGTCAGCATTCTCGTTATATGACGTGCAGGTCATACATCCCTTCTTCGATTCATTTGCAGAAGTATGGAATTTTAGTTCATTTTATAGACCGGCTCAGCCAGTCATTACAGACCTGCTCATAGGCCGGGACAGGCTCTATCCAAACTATACGATTCGCTTTTACTATATTAATTATTTTGGGCCCCTTCTTCACGTAGTACAGAGAGGGAAAAAGCAGGCACGTCACGCAGTAAATATACATGATTTGGTTTTATTTAAACTCAGGCCCATCCTTAAAATTTTCAGCAAAATTATAATATAAATTAAGTGGACTAAGGGTAGAAATGGCAATGAGGTGGGAAGGAGTGGAGAGCCACTCTCCATCCCTATCCTATCACTATTTTAGTCTTTCATCATTTTTCCATCCCTACCAATGGGGATAAAGACTTCTCCATCCCCATCCCCATCCCCATCCCCATGAAGATCACCGTTCTTATGAAGATCTTTACCCTCACCTATCTCATTTTTAGTAAGGTCTTTATTTTCATTTTCATGAATATCTCCAACCCCATCAACCTTTTTTTTATATTAAAATATTTATTTTTTATTTTAATTCTTACTCATTATATTTTAAAAATATAATAAAGTATTAAGTTTCATATAATAAATAAAATAGATTCAAATAAATTTATCATAATTATAAATTTTTATGAGCTAATTCATAAGTAATATGTTAAATTATAATTTTAAAGAATATAATAACATAAGTTTATGATTGCGAGCTATTTTATAAAAAAATAAATACATCTAACCATAACTCTTAATAAATTAAAAGAAAACGAGCACATATAGTCTTAAGATATTTTAAAATTATATATAAAATTATATTTTAAATATTAAAATAATATAATAATATTAAAATAATATAAAATATATGAAGATCTTGTGAGAGGAAGAGTCTCCTTCCATTTCTATTTTATTCTTATTTATGAAGAAAATTCTTTTTATTCCTGTCCCAAGGAAAAAAAAAAAAAATCCATCCTGTTTCATTTAGATGGTCAATAAAAGAAGCGTGAGTGGAGTGGCAGATTTGTTCTGGGATAAAATTAAGGCCCCGATAATATCGCATAGGCCTTCCACCAAAGTTCGAAGTGATGAATCCTCCCCAAATTCGGTACAAATCAGAACAATCAAATCGAAGCAACAGGTTAGTTTGGGATGGGTTAGAGTCAACCCAACCCCAGTTGTATCTCTAACCCCTGCACAGCCCTACTCTCCAATTTTTCAGGAGTTAATTTTCAAATGGCAAATAAAAAAGTCATATCCAGACACCTTTACCATGCTGTTACAGATGTACAAAGAAGCCGATATAACTGAACAAATAAAACCGATGAAAGCGTCAAGTTAGGATTTAGGACAGACAGGCTAAGGTACAAAAAAATCATCTTAGAAACCCTCCAAATCTCAACAGCTGAGAGAGAAGCAAATGAGAGATGTTTTTTTTTTTATTTTTTGCTGTTCCAACCTATGTTTATCCTATTCTAAATTCAAAATTAATGACAAAAATTTGTAGGCAAACAATTTTTAAATAGTCCTCGCATTTCTTCCCCTTCATGTTGCCAGTTAGATGCAACTCGAGCTGGTTGTTCTTTGAGGTAGAGTCCACTCTTGGACTGATATGCAAGTCCGCTTCATTCAAGCCGTCCAATGCCCTCATCATTTTTATCAGCCAAACTCTATGCTGAGTTGGCCACTGCAAACAGGATTTTGCACCCAAGAGCTTTTACCATCCCATTCAATATCAATTTTTTCCTCAGTCATGACCAGCTTGCATGGGCCAACAAACGTATTATCCAGTAGAAGACTGCATTTCTCGTACACACCATCCCCTGGTGGCTGGTTTAGCATGCAAGATTTAGAAGCCAAAATCCTATTTTGCATGAAAAGGCATTGGTCATCCAACATCAGCACAAGACGATGCTTCCTCCCCAATAATTCGGCCACATACTCCATGTCACCCATAGCAAGAGCATGGCGAACATGAGTAGATGATACCTGTCTTCTGTCACTTGCGCTTTTACTAGTCCCGTTGTAGCACCGAGACTTGTCCATGACAGAGCTCACAATATATGCAGACAAACCATACTCTTTGCAAAGCCTCACCAACTCCAATGCATCACCAGATGCTTTATAACCAAATCTATAATTCTCACCTGCCAAAAATGACTAAAAAGATCACCAATTGCTACTATTAACATGGTTGCAGAATAACAATAAGAAAACAAGAAGGACACGCTTGATACCTGCAACCACTCCACTTATTTTAAGCTCCTTGGACAACCTTTCAACGAACTGCCGTGGAGTAAGATGTCTAACAGTAGAAAATTCAATTTGATATTCAAGAGGAACTACATTACCACAATATGGAGCCCAGGAGGAAAGCACTCGTTTTCGGTCACATTTTGCGACTATGGGAGGCCTGTGTAGAAGTTTGAGATAATTTAGGTTCACTAGAAAAATCAATTAACGTCATCCAACTTTTGATTATATTTTGGTTGTGAAATGCTAAAGCCACACATGGGTGTAGATAAATACCATCGGAAAGCCACACGCACACACACTAAGAGGAAAGAACTCATTTCTAGTCACACTTTGTGACTATGAGAGGCCTGTGCAGAAGCTCAAGATAATTTAGGTTCACTAGAAAAATTAATTAACAACATCCAGCCTGTAGTTAAATTTTCATTTGTGAAGTGCTAAAGCCACGCATGGGTGTAGGTGAGTATCATTGGCAAGCCACGTGATTCAATCACCCACCCACACCCACAGCATTCCTCTTACAACAGAATCATTACATAGGAAGGTAGATACATGCAACAAAGATTAATATTTAGGTTACAGAATATACGTTCTCCATGGGCATATTAGGCTGATGGGCAGAACGTCCTTGTCAGGGAAAGCCCAATCAAGTAGTGCTAGAATTTGGCAAGGGACTGGCCAATCAAGTAGCACTAGCATTTGGCAAAACATGCCATCTGAACAACACAAACAAGTTGGCAGCTCCCACAGCTAATAAATAGGGACTTTGAGCACTGGTTTTCCAAATAGACAAGTGACTAGTTGAGCTGGCCCAAAGAAGTATAAATGCTGTAAGTAAAAATGCAACAATAGTCAAAGTCTTGTGGCTGTACATTTTGAATTAATCAAGGTTTTAAGTGCAGCCATGCCTAGCAAATGATCAGTCACACTATTCACTCGTCTGTGTTTATTACCTCTATTGGCTGCTTCCAATACAATCAACTCAAGAATAAAATCTAAAGCAGGTATTGCAAGCTTCAGTGAGCTGGATATTTTGTACGTATAGTTAAGGAGTTTAGTTCAAATTCTTCATTCCTCCTAAAACAGAAAATAGACAATTATTGTTCAGGTAGTTTTTGGTAACTTGATAATCAAGCTATTCCAAATTAATCAATTTTAATCAAAAGGTTTAAATCTGTTTAGGCTTTTGCTCTCCTATTTTCGCACCATGAATATAACATAAAGAACACAACTAATGAGGTAGAGAAACTGATATTAGTTCTAAGGACTTGAATAAAGCTTGGGGCTCTTGGGTGAATTTTGCCACTGGTCAGTTATGGTGGATAAATAATTTCTGCTTAGGTTAAAGCAAGGTCCAAAAATTTGGTGCCAAATTCAGTATCAGTCAGAGCAATTAAGTCTCCACCTGTGCAGTTACTTCTTCAGTTTTAGCTGTCTTGTTTGAAAATAATAGGAAATAAGTTAACTAAACCTAGGAGGAAAGCAACGTGTACATGTATAGTGCGAAGAGGCGTGAAGGGAGTGGGGAGCACATGCATTTGACTTGATTACATTTGAGTGGATCTCCACCTAAATTTGATCGAGTCTAGACTAGATGATGGGTCCCACATTAATGATCCAACCTATCTGATTTACCACATCTGAAATGTTTAAATGTTTAAACATCAAAAATCAATGATCCAATTTATTGACCACTTGATGCCCAGACTAAAGGTCTCCAAATCATGAGTTCTTGTGCAGTATTTGAAAGGTAGTAGATTGCATCCAATGGCTTGGGTGGTTGATATATTATCCTTATCATCCAATCTAGACTTGACTAGATTCATCCAAAGATTTACTCATGTATCCAAGTCAAGCTCATATGTGTGTGTTAAGCTGAGAAAATAAATTAGATATCATGGTCAAGTATATTATATCATTTTGGACCTTTAGATGTATTCAGTGGTTCTGCATTGAGACAATCAAAAGAGATTTTAATTAATATTCTAAAAAACATTTAGTGTACAACACATAATTTTATAGTTTGACAGCAATCTAACTTCTGACACTGAAAATGTATATGACATCTAAGTTTTGGGGGTTGCTTAGTTTCTTGTGACTTTTTTCTAAAATAAATACTCAAAAAAACATGATTCTCTGTAAAATATGCCTTCAGGATCATGAGTTTCCATCTTTGGCAAAGCAAGTTTCATGAAAAGTAACCAAGAATCATTTTTGTAAAACTCATTTAATTTGAATTTTTCATAAACCTGTTTTAGTGAAACTAGTTAACCAAACAGCTCCCTGGAATAACAAAACCGGCATCAAAACTTTTGTTAGCCAAACAACTCCTAAGAATAGCAAAACCTCCCAACTGCAGTATTTTAAAGTTTAAGCCTACCCTGCTTTGCTTCCATCTGCATCTCAAATAAAACATTGCACTAAAACCAGCAAATCTAAGTTCAATCTAAAGCAATTGCTTTCTGCATTGAAAGAAATGAAAGAACAACAAAAAATGGCATAGAGCCCATACATACAAGAATTTTGGCCTCATAAATTAGCTTGAGTGAAATTTAAAACCAGTCCTATTCTCTGATCGTTTTGAAACCGAACCAACTCAGTTTTAGGTGAAACTTCATACCATGTGTTTAAATCAGCATAAATCCAACCCAAGAGTACAAATTTAATAAGGATTATGTTGTTTTCTTCTTCTAGCACTATACAAAGGCACAATAAGGCCATATAGGAAAAGAAGGTGATATTTGTTCTGTGGTAGCAAAAAAAAGCTCGAGGCATCAAGATAAATTTTCCACTACTCACTCATTATGGTTGACAAATCTCTTACTTTCTTTTCCCTTTTTCTCCTCCTCCACCTCTCCATAATGGAATCTTTTCATAGCTTTCTCAAATATCCTACTGTGTTGATC
The DNA here is from genome assembly GCA_017589505.3 of Metroxylon sagu. Taxonomy (NCBI): domain Eukaryota; kingdom Viridiplantae; phylum Streptophyta; class Magnoliopsida; order Arecales; family Arecaceae; genus Metroxylon; species Metroxylon sagu. The sequence goes on from JACVBY030000502.1 coordinate 915,906, forward strand.
TTCTCCGATAGATACGTGCAAAATATTAAATTTGCCTTTTTGAAGTTTAAATTCCTTTGATAATATTCTTCTTTAAAATGGAAGGAAAAGGAACATGTAGCCAACATTTGGAAAAAGAAAAAATATATCAACAAATATACCTTGAATCCCAACCAAGTACTTCAGCCATTCCCACAAATGAAAATAGGAAAGGAGTCCCAGCTTTTGATGCCTGAATTGCAAGTTGCCGATGACCGATGTGAAGGGCGTCAAACTTTCCCAATGCAACTATACCTCCTAAAAGTGGGTGCCAAAAAAAAAAAAAAATTAGAAATGTGCATATGTATATATATAGTTATAAACATGGGTGCAATATGCAAGCAAAAGTTAATAAATATTGTCAAAATGCGTATTAACTCAAATGTAATGCCTAATTGTATGGCACATACAAGAGAAAACCTCAATAAATAATAGACATAATGAAACAAATCTACACATTGTCCGTTCTTAAAAATCAAAATTCCAATTCAGCTGCAATACATCAAGAGAAGCATGAAAGAGATAAATTACATAGGGATGAAGCCACATATCTTTTGTGATTTCTTTTTATTACACCATACAGGTAAGAGCAATGGCACCCCTGGTTAAAATACTTTGCACCCTTCATTTTTTTTTTCTTTTGCTAGTTCTCTCACGAGACAACCAAAATCCCAATGCTCTTACACCTATCTAGTTTCTAGGTAATTATTTGCTGGTCCCATGCTCAAGATGACACAAATAATTAACCACCCAACTCCTCCAACAGTACTAGAGACCTCCAAACTATTCTCCCTGTTAACAAAACTAGAAAAGTCAACCGCCTATGTTACCTAAACACTCACATCCAGCTCCAAAAATCCATGTCAATTGCGTATCCCAATTGGATACATATTGAATGCTTGGATACTTACGAAGTTCTTTGATCATCATTTTCAAAGATCATTAGAGTTGAACTATCCGAACAAAGAAGTTTTGACCCAGCATTTTGATATTAGAAGTGAGTATTTATTCTTTTTAGAGATTAGTCAAAGATGTAGATGATGAAATAACTTTACTAAATATTCATTTTCTTATATCCTTTAGTTAATTGAGAGGTTTAAATTTAAAAAAAAAGACATGTATATTCAAAGACATTAACAGACAATATTTAAAGAATATAAACATATAATTAGTTAAAATGATAATTTATCCTACGTATACCTGTTAGAGCTAATCGTAGGCCTAGTGGTCTACCCTGCCTGCCCAACCCAATCTGAAATTTTGCGATCTTAAGCACTAAAAATAGGCTTGTGGGATGGGCTTGGGCAACAAATGTAGGATTTTGGTCTTGCACACTAAAAATAGGCATGCGGGACAAGCTTAGGAAAAAAAAAAGTAGGCTTGATCCAAAAATAAGGTTAGGCCTTAACAATCTGATTCAGCTCAGCCTCATTGGAGAATATAAATAACATAGCTGATCACAAGCCAAGTGGCCCACCTAGCCTAGCCCAAAATTTTGCAAGCTTGGGCACTAAAAAATCTCAGTTAAATCCTAAATTGGTTTTTTCTTTTTTTTCTTTTTTTGGGGGGGGGGGAGGGGAGGATTCGGAGTTGATGGACGGGCCTATGATTGGTTCTTTGAGATTGGGTTGAGCCTAATAAAAAATATAGTTTCATGGTCAGATTGATTCTGGGCATGAGCATTGGGCCTAGCCACTAGTGTATGGCTCAACTTGAGCCCGACCTATTGCAACGTTTGATCAACTGTAATCCCCATATCTCTCATTTTTTTCCTTTTTATATAAGACACTTGATACATATTTAAATGCAATTATCATATCCATGTACATGCAATACTGTGAACGACTCAACATTTCAAATCAATGTTGAGTACCTTAACAATCTTTTTTTCTTTTAGCGAGTAAGTGAGTGAGTGAGAGAGAGAGAGAGAGAGAGAGGGAAGATCAGTTTCTTAACACGCTAAAATATGAAAATATGACAAAAGCCGTCATGTGTCCCTTCTAGCCATCTTTGGAATAGTCTAAGAGTGAGAAAAGTTTTTTGGCAAATAAAGAAAGAAATAATGAAATTGATAATTAAGAGCACCAGGAGTGAAGGTTTTTGATTTCTTTGCATATCTGTGCATGTGAAGATGTATCAGTCATATGTATATGCACCACGTACATGCACACATGTGCGTACTATATTTTTCTTTTTCATCAGCAAGAATTTGGCATGTGGATGGCACAGTTTTATTAAAGGTAGCATTTAACAATATGGTTTTGATGTAATCGCATTGCTCAAGATTTGATATATTTTTGATATTTATACTTCCATCCAATTTAACATACCTTTTCTATGCACATAAAAGAAGAAAGATAATATTGTGATTAGATTAGATATTTTTAGAGATTCTTTGTATGACTGATAGATCAAAATAGTCATTATGGATTCTTAGTTTTTTATTTAAGAAGGGGGAAGAAGGGCTATAATTACCCAAGACCTCAACCAACAAAGCTAGTTGGAAATTATTATTTGGATTTTTTTGATCCTATAAATGTACTTAAGATTTACCTAGTGCATAACCAATGTGGGCCTAAATGCACACCAACACAGGTTCTCACATACTTTCCACGTTTAAGCCCTCATGTCCTCACCAAGCTAAGGTCCAAATTCAAATTCAATTCAATCGTGGTCAGTTCCAAAAGAGCCTATTTGGAATGTTCTCTAGTCCACATAGGCTAGGAGCTGGGGCCATTCTAATATCATTTGTAACGATCCAAGTTCTTACCCAAAAATGTTAGCTAGGAAGTATCATTTAGGTTTCTTGATCTTGTATATGCATTCAAAATCTAGCTGTTGCATAACCAATGTGGGACTAAATACACTTTAGAAAGGGCCCTCACAAAGGTAGAGATGCATATGTGGAGAGAGGAGAGGTTGCCTTTTATTTGTTCTTGAATCCTGCCCTGTTGCACCAAAATTTTGGATCTATAGAAATTATACAAAGTAGAGAGTTGAAAACACATAAAACAATCATTATAGTTTCAAATCCTAGCAGGATATTTTGTGGGATGTCGGACTAGATTGCTATCTCAAATATCAAGATAGGACTATCCTACTATTGTCTTCATATGCCAATCAGCGTGCCTTAGAACACCCCCAATCACAAGTGTCGAAATGGATCAAGACAATGGCACATCCCATTCCATAGAAAAACAAACATGGCCCTATCCCATGGGATTTAAAATCTTAATAATCATCATTTTGAAATGCATTCAGAAAAGCTAATTTTTCTTTAAAAAACTTCTAAAGTAATGAAAGTTAATATTATGAAAAAAAGTTGAATCTCAAGGCATTGTGAGATGACAACTAGTGGTTGGAATACTTGCCAACACCTATACTTGAAACCTTGCTTAAAATATTATACCACAAGTCCTAGCAATTGAATGCTCAAAAACTAGAATTGAATTATCATTTCAGATGGGTCCAATACTAACACAACATAAAGTTATGAACTACCATATATACATTAATTAAAAGAATAAAGAACCAAGACAAGCTTCAAATAAAAGAAAATATAAGGCACCATAAAACTAAGGTCATATTTTTTTAATTTATATATTCATTCATCAATTTGAATTTAGTAGGGTGAATGGAAAATTGAATATAAGAATGTACCTACCAAGTACACATTCTTGATCTGTTCCACAATCAATAAGAAATTTATCTTTCATTTCTTCACTATTTACATTTGCTTCTTGCGGCCCGTAGGAGTTGAAAACCCTTGGAGAAGATCTCTGGAGTGCATTGTGCACAATCAAGCATCCTCTTTCTTTCAAATAGTTACAAGATCTATGATCAAATAAACAAACTAGGATAATTACTTGTAAAAGGAGTTCTGTTCATATCTATCAATCCAAGCAAGCCCTTCCTTATCACAAGCTGACAAACAATAAATTCATACTTGTTGAAATATAACTTTTAGACTACTTTGAGTCGCACGTGGAAGCACAAATAATTGCAAACAAAAAGCTGTGAAACAACATGGGGAGCGAACATATCAGAACAATATTAAAAATGCATCATAAAACAACACACATAACTTCATGCAGGAGTATTATGGTTCAAATAAAAATGAATCATAAATCTGACTCTAACATGGGCATACACATTTAAGAGGAATTCAATTCTATACCTTCTAAATTTGAGTACTTTGTAGTTGGTCACATTTGGAATCCACATCCAAACTACTTTCAATTTGGGTAACTAAGGTCCGACTTAACCCAGGTATGATCTGAACTCCATGACCATGATATAGATCTACATTTAATCTACTTGCTTGGCAGTTGACTAGGGCTTTGTTATTTTCATGTTCAGTCCAAATCAACTCTATATACTTAAGGGGCCTTGGACCAATTTTTATCAGGTCTAACAAGGCGCACACATTGAGGTAATCTCAGCAAGCTACTAATTTGCATGAACTAAGTACAATCGTTTTGGGCTCAGATTGGACTCTGGCCATGCTTGACACACTTCAAGGGTTGTTGCTTATTCTACTAAACACGTTGAAGGGCATGAGGAATGACAATCTTGAACTTAAACATTTATCTCAATGGGGCCATTAAACAAATAGTTGTATGGAACATATGTAAGGCAAATCCTTCTGCTACCATATTACAAGAAGTCCTATGGACGCGAAACCAGTGTCAGTAAAAAGGAACTTCATGCAGTCACTAGCGAATGTATTTCCTTTTGATTCTGGTTGCAGTTCAAACAATACGAACTATTGTCAGCAATCTGTCCTATATCATACCTTGTATTCTCATGGCATCTTTGGGTCCTAACCACGGACACTGAGGAACCATTAGTGATTCAAGGAGTGATTTTTAATCATAATTATCAAAAGATCAAGCACTGCAAAATCCAATTAGTGAAACAGGTAAATAATATACACAAACAAGAAAAACAGAAATCGAAACCAAAACAATTCTTTTCTATCAAATTGAAAAGAGAAACTGACTTGAATCACTTAGTGAGAAGCGGATGCGATTTTTATTTGATTTTTATTGCGTTTCAAACACTTTATCTCGTATCCTACATTGTTTTGTCATGGTGTTTTAGGGTTTTCGTGGCATAAAGATTATAAGCAAGCAGAAGAGACCAAAAAGCTTGGTCTTTCACCTAACTTATCAAAAACCGAACCTATCAAAACAATTAAAGACGCAAAAGAAACAGAAATTGAAACAAAACCAGTTTTTTGGGAACGAACTCAAGAAGAGAGAGGCGACCTGAAGTGCTTGGCGAGCAAGCGCTCTGTGGAGCCGAGGGGAGGCGTTCTACGGAGCCGCCGCGTCTCCCAGCTCGAGCGAAAGGAGTTGGGAGAGAGAGAGAAGAGCGGCCAACAGTAAGTGGTGCGGAGATTGGAGTGGAGGACGCCCCTCTCCATCGCCGTCTCCACCTGCAAGCGCTCGTCTTCTTAAATCATCTCCGTTAGGGTCCTACCCGCTAACTTCTCCTTTCCTGGGCACTTCCCGTCCATTGCACGGGACGCTGGCACGTTTTAATTTTTTAAAATAAAAAAATAAATTTATTTTTTAAAATTTAAATTTGAGAATAATAATTTCTTAATTATATACCGCTCCAAACATTTAGAATCCACAAAGAGATGAAGGATGAATAAAATATAAAATTATAATTTAAAATCTAATACATTAGGTTTTAAATCAAACTGACCTTAGAACATATATGAACATATATAAATATGCATCTAATTAAACATCAAATAAGGAAAGAGGTAGAGATTATGGTATAAAAATATTATAAATATCTACACCTAAGACAATATATTGTTCTTTGTTACTGGGCTCGATACATTTTAATCTTGAAGAAGGCAGCAATTTGCTTCCTAAGCATCTAATGAAAATTGTAAGATTTTTATATCGAAGAATTGATTATGATGATAAAAAAATTAAGGCATGATGTCAACCAAAACATGATGATACGTGAATATATGTATGTATATATATATATATATATATATGGACCTATATGGAACTGTTCTTTGTTGAATAGCGAAGGGCATGTAGCTTCACCTAAGCTGCTAGCCAATGAGGTTTGACTAAAAAGATTATGTTTTGATGGAAACACAAACGGACCAATATGCCAACGGTCCTCTTCTTCTACCGATTTTAAGGAAGAAAATAAATGCTCTGGTTGGGCAAAAAAAAAAAAAAAAAAAGCCATTAAATTTTCTCTGTCCCTGTTTTGCACGCAATTGGGGAGAGATCCTGCATGTAAAATGGGAGTGTTAACAAAAGCGTGATTCCGTCCAACCATGGCATAAATGAGCATGACTCACTCCACTAGTAGGGTCACATGCTATGTTTGGAGGACAGCGATAGCAAATCTCAGATTTTTAGAATGCACAATAATGCATTAATTAGCAACTAGTTCTGCACATTAATCAAATTTTGGAGTGTTAGGCGTGTCTTGAATTCGTAGATCTGACCCAACATTGAAAAAACTTAATGAAAAATTTGGTGAGGTTTGCAGTTGAAGCAGAGGTTTAGGTCAACAGGACCAAACCTGAAGCCTACCACTGACCACATACATTTGGATTGAGAGGGGCGGAGCTCATGCAATATGAACCTATATAAAGTTATATTTTAGAAAGTTATTATAAAATTCAAAGTATTTAATATTAAAATTTCTGAAGAAACTTCTATAGTATTTAGTATTTTCTTTTTTGATAAAGAAAATTTTCTGCTCTCCTTTACTCAATGATGTAGGTCAGTGATAGAACCATGCTAAATTTATGTATCTTGTATTCTACTATTTGGGTTATAATAGTTATTAAGATGTAATATATCTTTTTTTTTATGAAAAAGGTTCATTATAGCTTCTTTTTTTTGGGCCATATGGGTATATGTAGTGTCTCTAGAAAAACTGATAAATACTAAAAAAACATTTGTTACGAGGTAATTCATCCAAAGTGATTTAGATGAAGGTAATAGAATCATTATGTTTAGTTGCAGTCATGTAATAATGATTTTAAATCAATCTTACTTTTAGAATCATTAACCAACCTTATGTTCCAAAAATCTTTAACTGCTGGGATAATATGCCACTATTAGATCACTTCATGATAAGGATCATCAATGATTACTATAATGATTTCATTTGAGGTGCCAAGCACTGGGTGAACTCCCTTAGTTGACAAAGGGGTAGACATAACATGATATGAGGTAGTGATTGATTTCCACCCGTCTCAAAAAAGATGCAATCTGCTTATATTGAAATCCCACCTTTCCCTAATTTTGGTTAGACATCCAATGTCTTACTAAAAAGAAAAAGAATTCATGATCAGCTCAAATGTGCTAATGGCTAACTACTTTATCTACCTTTACACGCCTTATGAATGCATTCATCACGAATGCACCAAGAGTTGTCTCAATAAATATAGAAATTAATACTAATAAACTTGTAAATAAATCAAATATTTCAAACTATTTAATTTATACTTTTTCTACCTTCTTTTGTCTGTATAAAGGTGATACCATAAATAAAGAAAAGTTTAAAAATATAAAATAATAGAATAAGAGATTGAAGACATTTGAATAAGGCTTTGGATGGGATGGATGGAATTGAAGCTTAATTTCTAAAAAAAATTATAAAAAAAAGGCATACATGAACTCTTTAATCTATGTATAAAATAGAGATCTAATTTCCAGAAATTTATATTTTGGTTATACATTACCCAAAAATTAATGTAAAGAATTTATTAATTTCTTACAAATTAAATTATAAAATATAATAGAGGGACATACAATAAATTTGAAGCCACAGGACATTTTATTTTTCTAAAAAAAAATTTGCTGTAATTATCTTAAGCAGACTTCACTATTAAAATAGAATAATATACAAATTTTTGATAATCAACAATAATATATAAAATTTCCTAACCATTGCTGGAACAGTTCTACAGGTGTTAATATCAATGACAGAAGAATTTATTTGTTAGCCAAAAAAAGTAAAAGAAAATAAATTCAGAGATATTAATAACTATATGTTTACTGTGCTAAAGAAGTCCCCTATTTTTTATTTTTATGGACTGCAGACCCATGCTGATCGCAGACGAAGCCGCTTGCTTTCAATTTCTTAGCGCTGGCCGCCTGTCGAAAGACCAGACCAAGCATCTATGTAGTTTTATTGCCACGTTAAGATTTGTTGTACCCATCACTGGCCTTTCTTTTTGTCTTACAGATAACAAGCATCCTGTGCTGGTCTCCTTTCACCGAGTTAATGTATGTCAATTCCCTGAGGTAGCTTTTTTGCTTCAGTTTGAGTCAGGTTTTGATAATGACACTTCCTTTCTCAGAAGATAACTTGAAGCTCGTTCGCCAATGTTTGTCCCAGCAATGTATCCACCAGTCCAGGCATTCTGTGGGAAAAATGCAGAAAACACTGCACTTATCACTTGAAAGTTATAAAATTTGCACGCCATGAAAACAAAAGATATCTAGCTTCAGCCAAATGAATCATAAAGAGGAAAAGTTTGCAAGTGTTCCAGCATTTCATCAGGCATATACATTAAAACAGTTTGAGCAAGAATAGATCCTTCTCAAAAATTCCAGCTTAAAACACAAGCTACAGATATGCAAAGACCTAGCCAAGTTCTAGGCAACTTACCTTACCGTATTCATTGTATGGCCATGATCTCAAACTTTAAGTTCTCAATTTGGACTAATTAATATGATATTTTTCATATATGTATCTCAGAATAGTACAGTATTTTCACTGTTGATTTGTTAGAAAACTAGTAGACAGAGAGTATGAAAATAAAGAGGCAAGCACGTCTAGTTTCAATCCAATGACCCATCATCACAAGGACAAATTTTGCAGCGAACAAACGTTTCCTCATTTCTATGAATACAGGACATATTATTAGCCAGGCTACGCAAGGGTTTTTGTCTCTGTGGATGACAAGGCTCCTGTTATGGTAGCTAGCAGCTGAGACACAGACCATTGACCTAGGGGTTGACTGACCTCTTTGCCCAATGAATTGTGGAATGCGGTCATCCTTACTTGAGATCAAAATCCTCCTATTTCTTGCTTTTTCTTTTTTTTTTTTGCTTTATCATTTAGATAGACAGAAAAGCTCTGTGACAGAAGTAGGTCTCCCATCTGTAAAGTGTAAATAGGGTGAAAGACAGATTTGGAATACGATTCTTTATCCTTCTTTGGAGCAGCAGATTCTGTAGTTGATGACAGAGCATCGTGCAATGTAGAATATGTTGTTGGAAGCCTTGTTGTATGAGGCAGATCTGAAGGAGTGAACTTTATGTGATTGTAGGGTTGGAAATAAGAGGAGTCATCTCAGGAGAGGGATCTGATGGTGGATGTCTAACTAAGATATTTGGTTGTCTGTCATCTCCTTCTCATTCCAGCACAAGATGATCAAGTCATTAACCAGGTTGAAGGGGGAGAAGAGCTGCATGACCTACCCACTCATCAAGCAAAGAAGCAGATTGAAGTATTCAATCCACGGTTGGCAAATGTGATGTTAGCAGAGAAGTGGAATGAAATCCCACAAGTGGATGAAGCTCGATCAAATTCCACAGTTGGCTATTAGATTGTAGATAAGCACCACATAATTGGATTTCCCTCTTAAATGTAGATCACTAATGATCATATAAGACAGCTGATGACATGAGGCTTTTTGAATGTCACACAATAGAAATAGAAATTCCTGTTTTGGAGAAAAGCTTTTTTCCCTTTAACCTTAAAGTTATAAGCCTTACAAGCTCGCTTCCTCTACTTTGCAGCAAGGGGAAGATGTAAATCGTATGAACTAATGAGCAGACAAAGGGCAGCTATCTTTATGGTAAAGCCCTGATACAAATTAGAAAAAACTAATCACATTCCTAAAGAGGATAGATGTGTCTTTAGTTCCCCTACCAAAAAAGGTACATAAGGAGCCAAGCTAGCACTTTCTTGTTCTTCAAAGAAAAGAAAACCAAAACCGTGGAGGGTTTGTTTGTCAGCAAGAATTGTTGTGAAGAGGGCTATCGGGTGCATCGGATATAAAGAATTGCATACATAAATAGAGTTCCCATGCATAATAACCTAGACATGAGATTAGGGCGAGATGAGCACAGCCAAAAGTAAAGAAAAAACCCTAGTATGAAAGTGGGTCTTGGTGATTTGATTCTCCATGGGCCTTCTTCCTGATAGATTGACTATGAGAAGGGAAGGCGAGAGAGGCAGCCAATCCATAAAGAGCTAAATTATGTTCAAAATAGTATGTGGTGTAACAACTCATGGAAATAGCGCAACTAAGCCAACTGTAACGCCCTCCCTCCTTATTACGTGACACCTTCGTTGCACGTTACAAGCTAGCTAAAATCTACCCTAAACGGGATCGTTGGTGCTACAAGGATGGCTTTATGCCATGACATGACTCTACCATTGTCCCATGGATAACCCTTTTCTCATACCCACCAACTTTGTCACACCCAGATCGGCTCTAATATCATTTGTAATACCCCAAGCCCACATGCTGATCCAATTAACCTGCTAATGAGTTGAAAACACATATCCCTGAAAACTCGAGTACAAGTTAATTTGTAGCAGGTGAACTTAAGTTATAAACTATTCAAACTTTTTTTTTCCATCCAATGTGGAATTATTTTTGGGGTATTACACCAACAATGATGAAAGGTGGTAGGTGGGGAAGGAAGATAATATCAAGGTTGGTTTGTAAGGATAGAAATTCTAGCATCGATTATGAAATTTGTAAACCAAGGCATGGAAGCATAGTTTGAAGTTTCATCTTTGAAGCACAGGCAAAAGTTAAAAAAGGAGGCTTTATTTAAGGTCACCTTCAACTGCTTAAGCTCAAGCTAGAATCAACATGGTCTGATCAACTTGGCAGTTCACTAGTAAGAGATGCTAACACAGGTATCTTTGTAGCAGAAATGCCCAGCATATGATTTGAGGCCAGCTGAAGAACTATAATAGGAATCGCCACAGCTGATAAGGCTAGACATGAGCACCTTTTTCTTGAAGAAGTTGCTACCATAGTCATTGAGCAATGGAATCTTGCCATCTATCCACAAATCATTGATTCTAGCTGACATATTAATAATATATAGGGTGAATAACTCAAACCCAGGTTCTTTCTTTCGTAGATAATATAACGAAATAATGCAATTAATGGACCATAGCTACAATTTATGCTAATACTGTCTACAATGTCACATAAAGAACAATGAAGCTATCAATCTTTCAAGCGATTTAGTTACGTTGCATATATGCAAATACAAATTACTTTTAAGAACTGTTATCTAGTTCGTCTTGTAAGTCAAATAAGATGGAACTATCTATTAGAATATGCAATACCTGAAAGTTGAATCCACCAGTGATTCCATCGATGTTTAGTACCTGCCGTAAATACACTTCTTGTGATGCATTTGCACAAATAATTCTAAACAGGCCCAAGATATATAATATTACCTCTCCTGCAAAGAAAAGATTTGGCCTTATCTTGCTCTCCATGGTGTCAAGGGATATCTTTACAAAAGGAAGAACAAAATTAGATAATACAAGCAACACTAAAAAAAGATTTGCCTAGAGATGCATTAAGAAAAATATAAACCTCTGAAAGTGGAACACCTCCAGCAGTAACAAATTCATCTTTAAAATGACCCTGCAATAGAACAATAAAATAATGAGTTCACAGAAAATATAGTCCAGAGTAGCCATGCTCAACTGACAATTTAAGCATGCTTTATGCTTGAAATAGGATTTGAACAAAACTGAAACATACCTTTCCTACAACCTTAAATGGGCATTGCTTTAGCAGAAGAGCTAGTGAATTCAAATGGTTATTTGATATGGAAGCCCATAATATATCACCAGCTAAACCCTGAAAAAAGGTAACTTGCATTAATACAGAAGAGCGTCCTCAAATGTTTGAGAATCAAAAATATAAATTTCATTTAGAAGGCAAGACAACCTCGCGCTCCAACAGATATCTCCAGAATCTTTTCACCAATCCAAATTGTGAAGGGAATGAATTGCTCGCCTTATGCTTCTGCAGTGGATATGCACAATCATAAGTTCATTTTGCAAGTACCAGGAAAACATATTCAGCAAGCATTGATGTTGAAACTTGATGATTATCGCTAAGCTTCATGTGTGAATTTTTTGGCAACTGTTGTGCAAATATGCTAAAGTTAAAGTAATTTAATTCTATTAGAATATAACAACAACAATGACAACAACAGAGCCTTAATCCCAAACTAGCTAGGGTTGAGTTCAATACCACTAGAGTGGTAAACAAATTTTAATATAAGCACCAAAAGCCTATTTTAATGGTTTGTGTCTCCACTCCCATATGTGATGATTGTTGTTTAACATGTGCATACATAGTATTTAATAATTTGTATGCAAAATAATGTAGTTGCATGCCCACGATTTAAGCAGCATTTTGCTGCTAGATAAACATGAATTAAGAGCATTTTTTTTTTGTTTTATCAGATTATTTGTGTACAGCTTTATTAGCTAAAATCTTCAACCTATAATAACATACCTACCTTGTAATCTCCTGGAATCTTGAAACCACACCCGCTTCCTATGCATTTCTTTAAGATGTTTCTAAAATATCTGCTTTCCCACACCAGCTCCCCAACCTACACTCAATTCTGGCAACTCAGGTTACATCACATGCCCTTAGCTTCATCAAATATCAGGGAGAATATTTAGATAAGTCCTAATGCACTTATGGAGTTGCATGGGAGTGTTGGCCCAGTTTATAGAAGGCAGCTCATCCTTTAATTGAGCAAAAAGCCCTGAGTAGGCCACACGCAACATCCCAACACCGACCAGAGGTGCAATGAGTCAAGACTTAATTCATGTGCTAGTCACTGATAAAGATGATCAAACAAAAGGAGAGGTCTACTTGAAGAGTAGAAAATAATTTGATGGATGAGAAAGCCCAAGCCATACAACTTGACATTCATTCTAGTCTAAGTTGGTTAAACTAATGTTGGATGCTACTAAAAGGTAAAGGGCTGAATTGCTTATTTTCTTTCACATGTTGACATAGGATAACCTAGAGGGTAGAGTTCAGCTATCTTGATCTATTCTTTTTCTCTTCACTAATCCTACCTCTCCGTATCTCCTTATCTTCTCTTTAGACCTCTCTTTTCTCCACCTTTGCTACAAAACCCTTAACATCAGACACAAACTCTCAAATCCTTAGAACTAGCCCTTCTACCTTGGACCCCTAACCATTCCTTTCCTTCTCTGCTCCTCACAGCCCAAAACAAGCCCCTTCCAACCACACAAAACCCTAATTTAGGGACTGCTTAGACCCTTTACAGAGGTAGCCATGTCTAAGCTCTCATCACCCTTTGAAACATCACATATAGTCCGTCAAGAAGCTTTTTGAGTTGTTTGCTAATAAATCCCAAGATTTTAAATTCTGAGGATATTCTTTTCCATGGTATGGAACATCCCGCTGTCTCGTCCTATTTTAATGGCTACTCTGACAGAGCATATGCATACTCCCATCTATTTTCCCTTTAATTTTTCTTTTTTTTTATTTCTTTATTTCTTTCCTTTATTCCTTCTTTTCTTTCTTTTTTTTCTTCTTCTTTCTTTCCTTTCTTTTTTTTATCCCTTCTTTTCTTTCTTTTCTCTTCCTTCTTCTTTCCCTATATGGTTAAATTTTAGTGTCCTACCCCTATCCTAGTCTTGTTTTGCTACAAGAACGGGATGGGACGGGATGGTTGAGCACCCTCCATCCCATTGTCGCTAAATCTTGATAAATCCAAAACTCAATGTAGCCTCCAAGACATCTGTCTAGTAACCATGATATTCATCTATTCATGGGCAAATATTATTTTATTATAATGGCACTGTGGCCAACGATTATTCATGAAATGTTGAAAGATGATGGGCTCTTCCTGGTAATTGGTTATCCATGATATCTCCATACATAATGCTACCATTAGATATATTTCTCTTCTTACACCTTTAGTTGCATCACAATGAAAATATATGTAATGAACAGTAATGTATTCCAGAAAAAGAACTGCAAAATTGCTTGGTTCATTGTGCAGTGATCAGCAAGATATATAACAGTAAGACATGATCATGTTGAACTGCAAAATGCATGTATGGCAAGTGATGCTATAGGCCTTCTTTCAGGCCCTTCAAATGTACAAAATGATGACAACCATACTTTGTTGTACAGTCATACTCCCCACTTAAGCATCGCTTCAGTAAGTGTATGTTGTATATGGTTTTCTACATCTATAGTTGAAAGTTGGTCTTTTTCATAGTAATTGCCCCTCAAGTCTCTTACTCAACAAAAACAAAAAGCCATAGATATATCAGCAACTTGATATTGCTCATCCACTTCTACAATTTCAGCCTTTATACATTGATTTCATTATTATTATTATTATACCATTCTCATGATACCTTGCCCACATCAACAACCCAGTAGTCTTCATTATTCTTCTTAAATTTCACTCCTCAGATGGAAGGCAAATTCTCCATTTATGCGGAAACATCTTCATCCACAACTTTCATCATGTACAGGGAACCTAAATTGTATAACTGCAAGTGGCATGCAGTGCATCTTTGTTAACAGAAACAGTGCATCTTCTCCTCAAGACAAAAATGCCTGTTCTACCAATTAGTCCAAAGGAGATCTTTAAAATAATGCCTATCAGCATAATAAGAACATGTAGTAAATTTCAGTCATGTTGAATTCACATCATTTCCCCAAATATTGAAAGAGGTAACTTCTGGCAGAAAAGACTAATGGCAACTAAGAGTACTAAAATCTATGAGAATTGGTGAACATCCACCATGTTACCCTTCATTCAGAGACATGAAACAAGCACATATCTTCTTTGTCAGCAAGTTCAGTCAGTTGACACAAAGAGAGAGAGAGAGAGAGAGAGAGAGAGAGAGAGAGAGAGAGAGAGAGATGCAAAACTGAAAGCATTGACCTCAGTGTAAAGTGTACGGTCATAACAAGGGGAGAAAAAGGGGAGAGAATATAGATATCACGAGCTTCAGAATAATGAAGCAAATTATGAGGAAAATAATATCCTACTGAAATTTTTGTTACTTTTAACAAGATAATTGGTAAGTAAAAGAGAAGAACTAGGAAGAGACTAAACTGCAAGCCGATCCTTGTGCTGAAAGAGGATATGCTTCACATCATCTATGTGAATATCAGGTGTGAAGTCTACAAAAAGCATTCCTGTGTACAAATCCAGAAAGATTGAAATTAGAACTGGTTAGGAATAGAGACTGTGTACATCAGTGCATAACAATCACACTACAGCTACTTTGTCAACCTGTAAGTTCTTTTCTGAAAGCATCTTGGGAGAGAAAACCATACAATTTCTGTCCATGGATATGCTTATGCACATGGACTGAAATTTTGGAATCTATATTGATTGCCTCTGAATCAGGCAAGGATTTTTATAAGAAAAATAAGAATTTGAATATTTTGATATGCCTTGAAAACTTACAATGTTAAATTGCCAAGATAAGAAGTGATTTAATTTATTCTGAATGACTAGCTTTTATGTTGTCTTCTTAGTATATCTCTCCTGATCAATTAAAAGTCATTTTTTTTTCCTGACAAGAAACTACACAGATGAAATGTAAATAAGTCACTTGCAGATGTAACTTGATCCAGTGTTCTTGATATATATAGTAATTATTTAAGCCTTAATTTGCATCAAGAAATCCTTGCTGCAAGGTTGGAAAACTTGTGTCTTGGACTCAACTCACCCTCCAGTAATTATTTGACTTGGACAAGTCAGCTTGGTGACTTGGAAGAGTCATGTATTTCATATGTTATGCATGCATATAGTAGCATACATGATTTTATAAATTATTGCTAAAAACTTTTGATTGATCTAAATATCTACAATTATTTTGAATTCAATAAGCTTGAATCTTTTAAGAATAATGAAGAATATATCAATGTCATAGACTTAGTAGTGGTAGTTATATGCAAAACTTAATGGGAGAATAACATTACCAAACTGGTCATCCAACATTGCGATTTATCAAAATCAATCATGTCCAAGCCATTTAGTTCAAAAATATACAAATTCTAAAATAACATATAAAAGAGAAATACCTAAGTTTTCATAGATTTCTTGCTTATTACTTGTGATTAACTAGTCTTTTATGCATGCAAAAATATCACAACCATCTCTGGTCATTGTGAGCAAATGAATAGTCTTGCTTCTATATCACTTTCTTAATCCTCAACTCACACAAACTTGGTGACGACTCGATCCAGTTCGGCAATGACTTGGCCTAACTTGGCAGAGTTAGGCCTTGAATAAACTAAACAAAAAACATGACTCCACAGATCTTTTTTGATTTGTTGATTCAAACGACTCATGAAAGACTCATCAAGACTAATCTGGGTCTTTCTCATTTTTTAATGCTACCCTAGTCATCTTGACTTTTGAGGGTATCCTTAGATTTTGACACAACCAGGGCAAGTCATGAGTTGACTCACTGAGTTTTCCAACCTTGCCTCACTGCAATACTAGTCTAAAATTATGAAACATATTCCTTAAATTCATGTCTAATTATAATCCCCTTTACCAGAGCTCTACCTGTGTAATTGGAAAGGAATAGTTCGCGTGCTGCCCAAGCAGATAGCCGAAGAATAACTGGCCCGCTAAGACCCCAATGCGTCACCAACATAGGCCCAACCTAGAAAACACATATATTATCTTAGAAAATGTTTTAACCTCATGATACCTCATGATAACTAAACAAGCAAAATTACATGCCTGGGTAAATTCAGGTATATTTTTGTGGACTTTTTCTAATTTTAACTTTGCTTTAACTCTTGGAAATGTAACCTGCTCATCGTAAAAAGAAATGAATTAGAACAAATTTTCAACTAAATGACCAGAAAACTACTTTCTTTTCTGTAAAAAGATTTCTCAATTATTAACAGAAATCAGGGAAAGAAATATAGAATAATATTTTTATAAATCAAACCGCACTAGGTAGTTTAAGTTCTGCATGTCAACCATCATTGTTGATAGTATTAATGTCTACATTGCAGGAATACAATCGCTGTTTAATTAACTAGAAGAATCACAGGATACTAGGCAGGAAATCATCATCATCCACATCAATGTTTTCTCTAGTAAAAAGTCCTCAAGATGGCTGGTTGTTTTGATGTGCTCATTAATTACTTAGCTTACAAAGGAAACTGGAGCTTGTGGTATGATGTTTTCTCTGTAACCAGCCAATAATCTCACTAGCATAAGAAGGTTGTAATACATAAATTCTAAACATGTTGCATGGTCATACATAAATTCTAAACATGTTGCATGGTCAGACATTTTAAACAGAATAGAACTCACTTGTAGAACACAATCCCATATCAGTAAAGGCCATCGAGAAATTGAAGTCGTACTACCTTACAATATGGTACACAGTCAACAATATATGCATCCGTATCAGTTCTATTGCCAATATTTTTTGGTATAAATTTCATCTGTAATTCTATATGTCTAAGAATGTATATCCCCAATTAAAGAAATATGTATATACTATGGTTAAATTATGGATAAGAGGGAAGCATAACAACTGAAGCAAATTAGCTTAGAAAAGCTTCTGTAGTTTTGAAAAGCTTATATAATGTGCAAATAGAACTGAGATGGAATTGAGAAGACAAATACGTGCAAGTCAGATATAGATCAAGTAATGGAACTTATGTGGTGGCCTCTAGAGGGATGTGCGTTGGTGAAGGTGGGCAGATAAGTGCATCATGGATGTGGAAGGAGATATGGATGCCGGAGGCTTCTCAAGAGCAAAGCCAATATAGTATAGCTTGATCATTGAACAATACCAACTTCACAATTATGAAGAATGATAGTGACAGTCCAAGGCACACACCATGGTTTGCAAAATTCCAAGATAGGACAGATTACCAAAACAAATAGAGAGGATATCTTGAAGACCATCATTTTTTTAAAAAATGAAAAATAATTTTATAAATAGCTTCACAACTTTTATTAATCCTGAAACAGTTAGATGGCAGTACATAGATAAGGAAATAAATGGCAATGATAATATAGAGTTTATTTTTGTAGATACTATGAAGATAAGTGAAATATGCCTTACTATGGAAAGATAACTGTAATATGCCTTATTTCTTACCAAAGAGACGTAAGAAAAGTGGAATGGTTGTTAGAAGAAAATATTAGTTCTGCAAAAGAGGTGGAGGTAACTACTACCATTGTTGTTATCATGTTTAGATGAAGCGGCTGAGCATGAAGTAAACAGTTTTCCTGTGGCATAAGTTGTTCCAATTTAATCATAGTCAAATGTTTCTCCAAGTAGAAAAAAAATATATGAATCATACATAGTTTAAAAGCATGAAGCCCTTACTGATATTGAAAATTTTTACAGAACTGATTGTGTACAGGAATTTAGGTTCTAAATCTATGCATTTTGTAAATGAAAATTCACAAGGACATACTATGATGAGATGCAGAAATGCTATATGGTTCCCAAGGTCCATGATATCCAATACATCAACATTATGAAAAATGTCTCATTAAAATGTTTGGCCAAAGTGATCAAAAATAAATATACAACTATAGTCAGCAACAGTCAAATGAGACAGAAGTACACAAATAATGTACAATCTAGAAAAGTAAAACAAGAATGTTTCAGTGAAAACATGGTATGGAAGAATGAGTAGTAATAGAGATATTTTATCTATTCAAATTACCCATTTGAGACAGAAGTACACAGATAATGTACAATCTAGAAAAGTAAAACAAGAATGTTTCAGTGAAAACATGGTCTGGAAGAATGAGTAGTAATAGAGATATTTTATTTATTCAAATTACCCCAGACAAACTCGCCAGATGTATATCCTCAATTTTGAATGTGAATATGCTGGGAACTGGGTCTACAATGGAATGACCAAGCTGGGCAGCAATTGTGTAACCCTATAAACATATTACAGTTGGAAAATTGATGGGAAGATCTCTAGTCAAACTTGATATGATAGTTTTCAGAAAAAGCAAAAACAATTATCCACCTGCCTGCTGCTCCCAGTGGCAACTAATATGCAGTCAGCCTTAATATATTCGACAAAATCAATTGTCCGTTTCTCAACCTTCAAAAGGAACTTTCCGTTATCAACAATGGATGCGTCTGAAACCACTTTTCCTGTCTGCAGTGAAACTTAAAAACTAACTTTCCTTTCAGCAATTCTTGCCAAGATAACCTTTGCATATAGAAAGTTTGAGACATAGCAGTGTGAATACAGATAGCCTACAGCATAAATATGTGAATGTAACACAGATTTAATTTCTGATACAAATGACAATGAAGGAGAGAGCTTCAGTGCAAACTATTTTAACAAATTTTACATAATAGGGCATGCAACAACTTCAGCTTTTGTAGAAGCATGCAAATTCTATGGCATCATGACAAATATATTCACATGTTTTCCCCCTAATGCTGATTGCTTTCCCTGAAAAAAAGTAGGAAAAAAACCTAAAAAATGAAAGAAGGAACTTTCAGAGAGAGATATTGTGCAATATATGGGTACAACTGCAAAAGGTTAGCAGATAAGTGATCTTGAAAATACACACACAGACACGCATATGGGGATGGACTATGCCCCTCCTGAGAGTACAACTACTCTTCTCAGGTTGAGAATCAATAATCAGATACCCAATCTGATCATGATCTATACCACTAAAAAATGCCTAAAAACCAAAATTCATGGATTTTGGTAGTCTCTAACCAATGCAACAAGCGGGTGCAAAAATATATTAAAATGAGCTAAGATTATGTTTTGCTATGATCTCTAAGCATTAAACTCTATGAATTTTCCATCTGTATATGTTTTATAAGGTGGAAGTTTATATGTGTGGGCATCCATATATATTATTTGATCACATAGAGAAGGGAAAAAAACTCAGACATCTCTATAGTCACAACAGCTAGGAAATAAGCATTCACCCTTTAGAAATATAAATATTGAGTTACCCAAACATCTAGGAATAGTCTAATAATTTAAGGGGAACAGAAGTAGCTTTTCCTTCAAGTTTCTATACATTCTCAAACTCCATGTTAGATAAAGGTCTTGAGTGTACTTTTATCATTATTTAATTACCTAAGAACTCCAGTGTGTAAATTCTAGAGAATCATATTGCCATGTACATGTACAAGTGCCAGAAATGCATTTCAAATTGGGGACATTAGCAGAATGCTACAACCATACAGAAAGAGTGGAACCAATTAACAAGAAGTACACAACCATCCTTGAGCCACCGAATTAAAAAGAATTCGCAACCATATAAACACTAGCTGGAAAGGATAGAGACATATTATTGATCTAATCATGTATTATGATGAAGTACTTAGATGTAAAAGCATTTGTATGACTAAGGAGACATACCTCCACTCCTATTTGCTTCATTAAGAAGGCAATCTACTATAGTGGCCGAGGTGTTGGTGACAGGAAAAACTCTTCCATCCTCTTCTGTCTGAGGCAAAAATAAAAACAACTGCTTTAGGAATGTCCAGCCTGCACTTGGATATAAAGGATAGCAAGCAGAATGCAAAGATGCATCAAACGACCTTAAGCTGGACCCCATGATCAGAGAACCAGCACATGGTATCCTGCGGACCATGGATATTAAAGAAAGACCCTCTCAGTTCTTTGTTTCCCCTAGGATAATTTTCTGTCAATCTCTGTACAAATGCAGCAAGCAAACCCAAAACCATCATGTCAGAACAAGACATGAATGAAGCAATGTTAGATAACTTCATATCCCAAATTGCACAACAATTCATGTTCAAAGATTCAAATACAATTGTATAAATGTTATTTGGCTTTTATAAAGTGTGAGAGCTAGAGATAATGGAGATATATGTATAAGGCACACACGCATCCCTACATATAAGGTGCATATATCTCCCATATTTTAGTGGTGATTACATTAATGCACCTGCATTGAAGCCAAAATGCTTAAAGATGCAACAGGTCCAACATGATGCAGATAGTAACAATCTATTACACTTAAAAGAATAATAAGCTCACTGAGTGTCACAAGAAAATACATTACTTGATCTGTGAAGCATGTCAGTCATGATAAAGTTGGATAATATCAATATATAAAAAGGAGGGTGGATAATTTGAGATGTGAAGAATTTGGAACTTACGGTCAGTACATCAAAATTGGCCTACACATTCCTGAAATATGACAAGTAATTGATTTCCGAGTTACATAGAGTAAACTATTGGCTGAAAATGCATATCTAGCTGATATGATGATCCTTTGTTAAACTATATACAGTTTATTAGGGGCCCATTTATTATTTCTTTTGTTTCCTGTTTTTGTTTTCAGAAATCGAAGAAGAAATATGAACTAGATTGAGTAACATGTAAGATGAATCTTTTTTTTAATTATTTTTTAAATTGTTTGCAGGATGATTAGAGCTTTTGGTAACAAAGATTTATTGCTTTTAAAAAGAGTGAGAATAGAAGCATGGAATAACTGAAGCTCTGTGCAAATGCTCTCTTTAACATTAATCTCAATGTGGTATTCCATTAATTTGTAGAGAAAAGAAAACAAAGAAACAATAGTAATATCAAACAGGCCCTTAGTTTTTGCAACCATACATGTCAAACTGTCCTCTACTGTGAGGCAATATGTGGTCAACCATGATATATAGCAGACATATCAACAGATGATGCTTTTATGTAGGAATTTGCAATGGTTTATAAATCTTCAGTGCCTTACCATTGAGTCAACAAAATGCCCATTCGTCACATTGCACCGACCTCCACCAGATATTTTAACCTAACGACAGCAGTAAAAATAAAAAATAATTAAGTGTAATAAAAAGAAAGGTTCAAAGCATTTTTCTCAAGGAACTTTTAGACAAGCAAAACAAAATGGGGGATCAAAAAGGTTGTGTACCTGATCTGGATCAATTCAGATGAAATTGCTAACATAATGACATAGGTTGTGTCCATCAAAAAGGTTTAACACCGTGTATTCTCTCTTTAAAATGAAACATTCTAGAAGTATATTCTTTCCAACTCCTAACATGAGCTAACGTGTGTACTGAAAGCAACCTTAGTCTCATAAGTATGCCTAAACATTTCTTTTTTTAAAATTATATTGGAACTATCATAAAGCAATATCTTAGCTCACCAAACAACTTGATTAGCTGACAATGTCAGACATATTAAGTAGTAGGAAAAGAATTTACAAATGTGTCCATGGAAAGAATTTTGCATCTTAACCACAGATCAAAATGATGTGCCATAACTTGAAATATATACAAAGATAAATGTCTAAAACTTTGATTTTTTCTAAAGAAAAAACATGTTTATTTTATGGAAAGGAGAACCATATTTTGTATAATAGATGGAAAACATGCCCTGACTAATATATTTAAGCACGCATCCAAAAATTTAACCATTACAACTTGAATCTGACCTTTGATAACAGCTTCCCTTTCTCAATGACCAGCACATTTAGATGAGATGCTATGGCTTTTGCTCTTATTGAAGCATAAACACCAGCTGCACCACCACCCACCACCACTAATAATTGCTCATTTGTCTACCAAACAGATACAATTATCAGATAATAGTTACCAAACAACAAGAAGTTATATGAGAAGTAGAAAATATGCACTCAAAAAGGTTGTCATCCACGTGTTAGAATCTTGATTTTCCTAATAACATCATGAGGCAAACCATTTGTTCCTAACATATAACCAAATCAAAATACATATACCATTCTTGGCAAATCTACATGCAGACTTTGTAGCACAAAGCAAAAAACCAGTATATAAGTGAAATAAAGCTGAAACTGTTGGACAGTTTGCAACATCATGAATCCAAACAAATCAGGAGGATTTTTTATCTCTATTTCCTACCCTTCCCTTTAGGCTTTGTACCATAAAATTTACAGCAAAATTTATCTCAAATCTTAGCCATCCTCTTTTCTTTTTTTTTCTTTTCTGGGTGAAAATTCTGGAAATTAGCTTCTAGTACAAATTTCAAGTCTTTTGCACCTGTTCCACTATTCCAAGTCATCTAAGGCTGCATTAGGATGTGATACAAATTCATGATTGTACACATTTTTGAAATTACAAGTTGTGATATTATATAACTACCTTTTTGTTTTTATAGTAAAGATTCATGAAATCCTTGAAATGAAATTAGGAATTTCTATGTTGAGCATGATTTTTTGATAATAAAATTTCCCTTTCCGTCATCTTATATTTTTCCACACTCTAACTCACTCCTTTGAATCATCATGCCCCTCCCAAAAATATCCATCTTGAAAACTTTCAATCACAGAAAGGTATAGATTTATGATTTACAAATTAGAATCCTACTATCCCACTAACCATTTCCAATCCTGTGCAGAATCTTTTGTGACTTTCGACATTGGGTTCTGCTACATATAATCCATGAATTACATTTAAGCAGCCTCTAGCCATTCAAAACAATTTTAGGAAATCAGCCCCATTTTTTTTCATTCATAATGACCCAATCATTCATAATGACTCCATTGAGTCAACTACTATCGAACATAACCATGCTTAGTTTCCATCAGGACCAATATAATGCCCAAGAACAAAGATTCCTTGAGAGAGAAAAAGACCACGATTCAAAACCTAATCCTTCATAAAGGTTTCGTCGACTCAACTATCATCGAAAAAACCATGATAAATTTCGAGAGAGTAAAGAAGGAGGAAGAAGGCTTACTTTCTGCGCACTCTCCACGGCACGAAACGAACTAAGACTTCTTTTGCAGCGGGGGTGCGACCGGCGGCCGTTTCTACCTAGAAGAAAAGTTCCGAGAGAAGCTCCGAGGTGGATGACGCTTGCCAGACCCGAGCTCGTCATATCAGCATTCCTTCGAGCAGGTTCCGCGCGGCTGCTCCTGACTGGCAGGGGAGCAGGACGGCTTTATTTTTCGCTCTCTTCTTTCTTTCGCTCGCTTGTTAGATAACGTGGCGAGGTCCGCGTAGACGAGCCAGGGCGTGCGGTCGGGTAGTTGGCAAGCGACGAGCAAGGTTTAAACGCAGCGGTCATTCTTTCATGATTTAAATTTCTATATTAATCTAAATAAAATAATATTTTTGCACGTAAAATAAAATAATATTTTCTTCTTAAAAGTAATATTTTAAACTGATCTAACGGAATTTTACAGAGTAAATAACATCAAATAAAGCAATAGATAATGATTATTTTAGTGGCCATTATTTTATTTTCAAATAATATCATTCTAGGCACATTTGGATAAAGAATTGTGTTATTATAATGGTCAATGGGTCAATGATACCTTTAGAAGAGATTTATATAGCTACCAAAAATTGGTGATGAAACTCATATTGCAAATATATATTTGACAGATGGCTTGAAATCATATACCAATGAGAATTGTAATAAAATTTTTAGAAATAGTTATTTAATTTTACAAAGTAATGATTTTAAAGTATATATTATTGAAAAATATATTTGATTTTAAGTAATTAGATAATCAAATGGAATTAAGGTTGGAATTGTGATTCCATTCCCTTCTTAGTTATACTTATCCCAGTAAACTCTTCTTCTTCATTTTAACTTAGTTATATTTAAATATTTATTGTTTATTCCAATAAATTTTTTTATGATATACTCAAATAAATAAATTATTTATTTTTAAATTATAATTCTAATCATTGAGCACTTGTTGTATGGTAGAATGGGATGGTGATAGGAATGGCAACAGGATAGATTAGGATCAATTTTTGCCCATCATATCTCCATCCCTGACTTTTTATACGTTATCTCGTTCTTGCCCTATGCCCCGTCGAAGCAACAAATTTAATCCTTACGAGGATCCCTAACATCACCTCATTGCCTCACCTCTACCTAACGATAAAGTAAGCATAATAGTTTTGATTATTCGGTTAGAATATATATATATATATATATGTCCATATGGGGTAGCTACGTGTCCAAATTTGAGACAAGTTTGGAGCTGGAAGTATGTATACTTGTCATGTCCCGGCTTTGACTATAAAGTTATCGATTTTTTCATAAACTTATTTCAAATTTGGTTAAAGCTTGAAGATCCCACTTCAATTGACGTGAGTTTCCATCAGGTTAGAGTAAAAATTGCCATCGCTATGTGGTGATTTAAGCTTAGTTGGGATTAGCCCTCAAGAGGTTCAAGAATGTAAGATAGAAAGGCAAGGATTAGCCCCTTTTAATCTTAAAAAAAAAAGAAAATTATAATTCTAACTTCATAGATTGGGAATGCTCATTTTTCTTGGATCAAATTAACTGGATTTTTATGAACATCCATGTTTAAGTTGGCATTTCTGTCATTTTACCTGGAATTTTTTGTGATTGAATATTATTTATTGTACTTTTAATTATAAAAGAATAACTAAATACTTAATCTTAAATGTAGACTTCACCTAACTTGATCTTAGCTTGAATTCAAATATGTTGGATGAGGTTCATGTTTTGCTTGACCCTGAATTATCTTTTGGTCTAGAATTTGTTTGCCAACTTGGTTTGACCAAATCAACTAATAGTTTAGGGTTGGGTCTTAAAACGGAACTAGCAAATTGTTAGAGCTTAGAAGAGTGGAGCTGAAAGAGTGGAGCTGAAAAATATTTAAACGCACCAATAGATCCTTAATTTATTTGTGGGGACACAAAATTGGCATTCTCATCATTTTTGTAACAACTTAGGTTAGTCCTAATCTAACTATAAATCTAGCCTTGCCTCTATTTATGGTCCTCGAAAGATTTTAATGGACTAATTTTTAAGCTTGTAAATCTAAAAAGAGAAAAGTGAAAATTATAAGCTTAATGACTCAATAAGTAACAATCTACTTTATATATAAATACATTAAGCATGCATCGTATAAATCTAACTGGACATATGATGAATAATACATTTTTATCAAAGTAAAACTTATAATATATCCATGTGGTAAAACAATACATTTTTATTAGAATAAAGTTTTTAATAAAAATTTCATAATAAGAACTGTACTTATATTCAAATATTCAATCAAAGATATCAAATTTCAAATCCATTTTAATTCCATAACCTGTAAGACTACAACCATATTCATATCTGTGATAGGACTAGATTATTACATTTATATCATATAAGGTAAGTTAAAGTACCATTTTATATCCTGCAATGAGGTTGAAATACTGCATTTATATTATATGGTGCGGCCAAAATATTACATTTATACCTTGTAATGGCTAGGACCAAAATGATATTAATTCTATAGTAGTGGGCTCTACCTCATCGTTATGTTCCACTTTAGCCATTATTCCTTCTACCTCTCTCTTTTTCTTTCTTTCTCTCTTTCTATTGATGGATTGTGAGATCATGCTTGACTTTGTTAAAGGTCGACACCAATCGGCCGTTGAGCAAGCCTTTTTACTTTCTAAATTTCTTATTTTGTTCTCCCTAATCTATCATTACTACCTACATCTCTCATCATTGTGTTAGCTCACCTAAGCATACCAAAGTAATAAATAGCCATTGCCACTCCTCGATGTTAGGATAGATCAAATCCCTCTATTATTTCTCTGTTTTGTGATTGAAACCACTGTCTCCACCTTTATTGGAGGCCACTACCTCCACAAAAAATAGCATGAGTCCTTCCTTCTTTTTTACCTCTTTGTTTCCTAATTTGCTACCTATCCTTATGTTGATCAAGGGCCCGATCACCCCCTTTTCTCTTTTTTCTATTTTTTCTTTGTCAATTGAAGACACAATCCTTATTTCGCGCTTTCCTTCTCTCTGCCCCTCCCTCTCTCTACCTCTCTCTCTATTCCTTATTCTAGCATCCTTATGGTCATGCCACGGGCTTGTAGATAAAAAGTGTGTGTTTTCTCTTTTCTTTATTCTAACATCCTTATGGTCATGCCGCAAGCTAGTAGATAGAGTGTGTGTATATTTTTTCTCTTTTCCTTCTCTTTTTTCTTTGTTCTCTCTCTCTCTCTCTCTCTCTCGTTTGGTGTACATATGAGTCGAGAAGAGGAGCTAACCCTCTCTATCTTTCTCCTCTCTCTCCCTCTTCTCTCTTTATATATCAATTTATTTATAGTTTCTAGAGGTCATGATGATGATCCCTAAACTCTAAATCCTAAGTTCTTGAATACCTAAGGTAAGAAAAACTCTACACCTTGACCCCTCTCTTCTTGATTTTTATTATAATGGATAGATGGCAAAATAACTTTGATGGCCACTAAAAGCAACCACTTCAGCCATCCCTTTAGAAGAAAGATTTAGAAGAAATTGGAGAAGGGAAGAACAACTTACATTGTGATCTATAGAAGTCCAATATGAGTCTTTGCCTCTCTCTCCCATAGTTTTATGTTTCTCCTTTTATTTATTGAGATTTTCTATTTTTTAAGGCATCTTATTCACTTAACGAGGATCAAATAGTCATGAGCAGGTGGATGGCTTTTCAAAGAGAACTAGCATAAGGTCTAACCATGACACACTAACCAAGGTAAAACTTTGGTCTTAGGTTGTAAGAAACCTAGAACTATAGTTAGGGTGGACATCCAGATTTTAGAATGTGGGAATTGAGAATTATTGATTAATTATTTAAATTAACTAGGAGGTCAGTTCCTAGATTATGTTGTGCTAATTATTGATATAAAACTTAACTACGTGTGATAAGTATACCTATAGGCCGAATTGGCTTATTAAGATAGGCTTTGCTTTTGGTTAAGATAAGAATACCCATACACAACATTTGTGTAAATATGGTATTTCTCTATCTTGTGTGTTTATGATTCTAAAGTTTGATATTTTATGGTGTTAATTATTAATGTGAAATTGAATTATGTTTAAATTTGGTAAGCATGTCATGTGTAATTAATTAAAGATGATGATGATTGGGACATTAAACTAGTCAGCCATGTAATGTATGTGATTGTGATTATGATGATTGGACTGTCATAAGCTAGGATATGATCATGATTAGTATGAGTATTTGGGTATCCAATTATAGAAAAAATGTGACAAGGGTAATCATGATGATGGGTTAGCCATGGTCTAGAATTATGGCTAGCTTTAGTTCAATATCAAGAAGTTAATCTTGTTGAATTCGACCCACGCTAATAGTCACCATAAAAATGGTAAATATTTAAAAATTGATGTAAATTAAAGTTGATTTCTAATGACATGTGAGAGGTAAACTGAATATGTTATTTGATATTAGAATTGTGATTTAGTGATATTGAAATTTGTTAAATGAATTCTTGAATGTCAAAATGTGGCATACGAATTTTTGATAACTATTCTTCATAATTTAGCAACTTTTATATTTATGTTTGCTATAAGATATTATCTTCTTATTATTCATGCTGATGTACATGGGTGGGTTATTCTTATTGAGTGGTTAGTTCATTTTATTATTTATCTCTTTTTTAAACCTATAGCTCACCTAGATTTATGGGGTCATTTCAAATTGTTGTGAGAGATCAGATAAAATACTGCATTTGATAGTGGATGTAGTTGAGTAGATGTAGTTGAACTTTATATTTTGTACATGAAATCATTGATGGATTATTTAGTTTATATCCTTATTACTAAGTGTTGGTTTAAATTTGAAGGCCTCTTACACTTTTTAGAGTTTTGCCTTAAGATATATGGCATGTCATGAGCTCATTCTAAGGGGTGGGTCCAAGATGTCACAATACTTGGCAAACTTAAACTTTTAATTATAGCTTCCTTTTGAGCTAGATTTGAGTGACTACTTAGGAAGATTTAAATGAAACACGATCTCTATGACATTATATCGGCTAAGATTTTAAGTTCAGTAGAATAAAAGAGGTGTCTTGACCATTTTATCTTATTTCTATAAGAAAATAATGGAGGTAAAATTTTAAAAAATATCTACACTAGATAGAAGAAAAGGAGGGAGAAAAGTTGCAAAGTAAATAAGGATAAAAAAGAAAAAAAGCACATAAATGAAGAGAGGGAGATGAAAAAGGAAAGGAAGGAAGGAAAGAAGGAAAGGAAGAAAGAAAAAGAAAAAAATGAAGAAAAAAAAGAAAGAAGGATAAAAAAGTGAAAAAAAGCAGAGAAAGCATAAAGAAAGGATTGAATAAAGAAGAGAAATCCTGAAGAAGGGAAAAAAAAAGGAAAGAAAGTAAACAAAAGAAAAAAAGAAAAGAAAGAAAATAAAAAGAGTGAGGGGTGTCTTGATCATCTTATACTAATGAGAAAATAAATCCAAGGTAGGATTTTAAAAATTATCTACTCAAGATAGAAGAAGAAAGTAGAAAGAAAAAGATAAGGAAGGAAAAAAAAGAAAAGAAATGAAGAAATGGAGAAGGAAAAGAAAGGAAGGAAAGGAAGAAGAAAAGAAACTAAAATATATATTAAAAAAAAGAAACGAAGAAAAGGATAAAAAAGAGAAAATGAATAAGAAGAGAATAAAAGATGAAGAAAAATAAGAAAGAAAGTAGGGGAAAGGAGAAAAAAAAAAGAAAGAAGAATAAGAAGGAAAGAAAAAAAAAAGAAAAGAAAAAAAAGACAAAAGAAAGGGAGGAGGACAGAAAAGAAGGCATCTATCATGACTTTTGACCAAGATAGCTCCTACAACGGGCGTAAAGTAGAAGAGAATCAAGATACATCCTCCTTACGAGATTTAAAATCTTAATACCACCTATTATAGTAATTTTGAAGGACTACTTCCTATAAATAACTTAAATTTTAATAAAATCTATTATATAGCTTACCAACTTTGATTGGCCATTGTATAATGAATATAAAAGCTCATTTCCACGTTTATACTATTGATCTAGATAAAGTAACATTTGACAACAGAATATCCATGTTGGCTAAAAAATAACTTTTTATTGACTGAATATAATTTGAGTAAATAGGATTGAATATAACAAATGAAAATGACAAATGTAGTACTTAATACTTTTGCTCCAATTTCATTCATGTTTGCGCAAATGATAGTATTGATGTAATCATTGAACAAAGTTTTAGAAAAGGACTATTGTAATTAACAAATTTACTGTTGTGTTGCTATCTTGGCAATGGGATGGTTGGTTAACGTAGAGAAGATATTTAATGAATGGTTTGACATCATTTGACATTGGTAACCAGCTAAAAAATTTAAAAATATTATCATAAATTTGTAGGATTTTGGAATCATTTGAATATCCAAATAGTTGACTGTACCTTGACTTTTGAAACTTTAGACTACACAAACTTGGCCCTTACTAAGATATTCTTAAAAGAAAAATCATGCAACTATTATTTACATGATATGGTAATCGATTTACATGATATGGTAAACAATGAATCGATTACCATATCATGATATGATAATTTTGCCATCTACATTTGAGAAAAAGAATTTTTTTTTCTTAGGCTCCGTTCTTTGATGAAAAAATTTTATGAGAAAATTAGCAAACTTTTTTATTGACCAACTTGCTTATGTTCTCTTACTTTGATCAAAAGAATGAAATGAATAAGTTATTTTTTGAAGTTATCTTTTACCTATCAAATTTATAGAAAGACTTATCCATCCATGAGATGGCTAAGTTGGTTTCCTATCGATTAGATAATATATATATATATATATATATTCTTTTCATTAAATATCTTTGCATGATCAAAATTTTTTTATTATTATTTCTCTTTGATTCTTTTTTTTCTTTTCCCACCTTTGATCACCATTAATGAGGTGTTCACTTGCTTTTTCTCTTGATGCATTTTGAGAAGAAAAGACAAATCAAAAATTTATTTTTAAGTAATAATTTTGATAAAAACAATAATTTTTAGAATAAAATTTCATCCGATAAGTAAGCATGTAGCATTTGTGAAAGTTTTACAATTAAAATAAAAATATCTTCTTATGATATAATCAATGTTTTATAAAGAGATATATTACTATTATCTAATTAACAAATAGTAACTATATTTATCTTTATTTTTTAAAAAATATATGATTAATATATAAATCAAAAGTATGACTAAGAATATAGTTTGATAAGAAATCTAAGCTTCGATCATAAAGGAATGGTATAATTAGCATCAAAGTATGCTTGAAAGTATAAAGGTTATTATAAAAAAGATGAATAGATCTAAATAATTTATTTAAAAAAATTATAATGTAAAAGAATATGAGAAATAGATGCTATAATTAATTTTTAATGTAAAAAAAAATATGAATAAATTATTTTTTTATTTAAGTATTTTGAGTAATATTTATTAAAAAAAATATAGATTTCTAGATAATTTTTATGCTCATCAAAGAATGAGTGCTCATGAGTAAGCCCCTTGGGATTGTGCACTTCAACTGAAGTCTGTGTATGCAACTATTGGACTCCTGACATGATGCTTGCCATCGGACCACATGATGAAAGCCGAGGCAGTCGAACTTGGCTCCAGTGGCTTCCCAGAAACGGTCACCATGAATTTTTGCTTCTCATCCAATTTCGTGAAGGATAATACATTGGGATTCACCGTAACATTAAGTTTGTATCCTGAATCGATCCTTGCTGTGTACGTGGGAGTTTGGACTCCCAACATTGGTAACTGTCCTTGGAAATTGCACACTGAAGCTTCTTTCCTGGGGGACGTAGGCTGCCATTGAAGGGTAATTTAGATCCCTTGCAGATCCTTTGTTATCCTCGGGACAACTGATGTTTTCTCCAGTTATGAGCCTAATCGTTGACATGCTATAGCCTTGATTGCATAACATATCTGTGTAGTCGCTTACAGTGGCATCATACACAAGACCCGGACTACGTGCCATTGTTGGATTGACCTGGCCAGCTCCATAAGCTAGTTCAGCTTCCGGATTGTGGGAAGCATTCATTGGTGAAGCTACATCACAAACCAAAAAAATAATAAAGATATGACATATAATTAATTAATATGAAAGCGTTGAACTGAGATTATTATGACTGTCAAGTTATTCTGTTTTTGTCTCTAGTTAAGGTCAACGATTTAATATTACTTGATCCATATAGAAACAAGATCATGAAGCTCGAGAAGGCTGGTTGGCCTGAAGTACTTATGATTTTTAACTCTCAAAGTTAGGACATTCTTGGGTTCATGGTGATGACTATGTTAGAATGTTATATAGGAACATCTTATCCTTAATTTTTGTTTTCAATTTTGATAAGATATGATCAGAGTAAAAATTTGAGATAAAAAACCAGAAGGTGAAATGGTTACCAGTTGTCATCAGAGCAGACATGATGGCTGCTGAAGACCAATTTGGGTGAAAGGATCTAACATATGCGGCAACGCCTGTAACGTGAGGGCACGACAGGGATGTTCCAGATATAATGTTGTAGTTGACCGAACGCGTATCGCCTGAGATAGATGACACGGCGGCCTTGGGTGACCATGCTGCCAAGATGTAAACTCCGGGAGCAGTTATATCTGGCTGCAACGCTTCCAAGACTAGTCTGATTAGATATCCTAACAAATAGTTTGTAAGTCGTAAATCATTTGTAACCTAACTTCTGAAATATACCTTCAGAATGTCAGGTGTGATCTTATTTGGCCCTCTAGAAGAGAAAGAAGGAACAACAGGAGCACTAGGATCCAAGACTTCTTCGCTTTTGTGTATGTTAGCCACAGGATTCCTGATACAAGCCCAAGGGATTCAGTGCAAAGCTTTTCACGCAGCGAAACGACGCCAACAGCGCTCTGACTTTGCGATAGAATGTTTAGAAAATAAAATTACCTGTTGGTGTTGATATAATGTTCAAGCTTCTTGGCATCACTGCGACTAACAAAAATTGATGGAAAAGAGACTTGTATCGCGAATTCTCTGCGCGAATTCTCTGCTAGACATTACCACTACCCCCTTAGCGCCCTGAGTTATATATTCTCCTGCAGCGGGCAAACTTTCACACAGGATAATCTTGTCCCTCGCCTCAATCTCACCTGAATAATCTGAGACGCGAGTACTGCAAGATACACACACGAAAAAAAAAACAAAAAAAAAAAAAAAAAAAAAAGGAAAAAGGTATCACATGTTTCCATGAGCTAGTTCAGCATCCGGATGGTAGGAAGGATCCATTGGCGAAGCTGCATCACAAACCAAAAGGAAAAAGGTATGGCTTATGATTTCATTTTGTGAAAGCGTTGAACTAAGATAATTGTGATTTTCAAATCTCGAAGTTAGGACAGTTTTGGATTCATGGTGACGATTATCTTATGTTATTATTTTGATTAAATATGGCTAAAAGTAAAAATTTTAGGTAAGAGACCAGAAGATAAAATGATTACCAGTGGTCATCAGAGCAGACATGATGGCTGCTGGAGACCAATTTGGGTGAAATGATTTAACATACGCAGCAGCGCCAGTCGTGTGAGGGCATGCCATGGATGTTCCAGACATGATGTGGTAATTCACCGAACGTGTATCCTCGCTATAAGGTGACATTTTGCCCTTGGGTGACCATGCTGCCAAGATATTAACTCCCGGAGCAGTTACATCAGGCTGCAAAATTTCCAAGACTATTATGTCCAGATATTCCAACAACTCAGTTTATAGCTGATAGACATATGTTATGTCATAAATCATGTGCATGGTATCTTCTGAAATATACCTTCAGAATGTCAGGCGTGATCTTATTTGGCCCTCTAGAAGAGAAAGGAGCAATAATAGGGACACTAGCACCAAAGACTTCTTCGCTTTTGTGTATGTTGGCCACAGGATTCCTGATCCAAGCCCATTGTAGACGATTCAGTGTAAAGCCCTTCGTGCAATGACGAATTAAAGGCGCCGCCAACAACTCCGATCCATAGAATGTTAGGAAATAAGATTACCTGGTACTGTTGATACAATCTATGAGCTTCCCGCCCTCACTGGTTGTAAGCACAAGTGCCGGAAGAGGGAATGCTAACGAGTAACATGAGTCATCCAAAATCACCATCCCCTTTGCACCAGCGAGCAAAGGTCCTGATCCATCATTCAGATCACACAGAATAATCTTGCCCTTCACCAGTTTCTCATCTAAAGACAATAAGTCGCAAGCGCTGCGAGAAAAAGTAAAAGAATGATTGAACCAAAGAAAGGGTAGATATATAGGCCGTTGTCAGAAAACAGTAAGTACGAATATTAGATGACGTACACCGACAGCGTTACCTTACGGGGAAGAGCCTATCTTCAGAATGAACTAATGGGTAAGACCTTCCCTCAGTGGGGAAAGTATTGACCGAAGCTCCCTATAGGAAAAGAGGAAATCATCAGACATTCGTTTCTGGGAGAGTGAAGAGAACACACACATAAAGGTGGGAAGGCTTAAAATTTACTATGGAACGATTGCTTTTGAGAAACTGTTTTTGATAATAATGGTATTATGAAATCAGTATGTAACCGAGTGAGAGCATCTTCACTGAAGAGCAACCCAAAAGCATATAATCAGTTTCCCCTAAAAAAATTTTGTTCTTGAATCCCGTAATATATTCAGTTCGAAGAGGGGGAAAAACCTGGAGTCAATAATGATCACCACTTACCTCAATTGTCAAATTATTTCCTAAAACCAATTTGTCTGTAAGTTGCCGACCAGCGCTGCTAGCTGCAGTTACCATCATCCATGGAGCGGCATTAGATCCTGTTCCACGGCGTGGACCTTTGTTGCCTGCTGAGCCGGATGTCAGAATCCCCTTCTTCATTGCATGAAAGGCCCCCAATGGCTACCGAGTCTCCGAAATATTCAGGTGTGTCGGAAGTAACCCTGATAGAAATGGATATGATGTCAACGCCATCAGCGATAGCATCATCGAATGCGGCCAAGAGGTCATGACCTTGACATCCATCTTTCCAACAAACTTTATACACTGCAATCCTAGCAGAGCGCACCGCACCTCTCGCAGTCCCATTTGCCAGACCGTATAGGCTCACATTTCCTGCTGCACTGCCGGCCGCCGTGGATGCCGTGTGGCTGCCGTGGCCGTCGAAGTCACGCGGCGAGAGGCCCTCAGGTGGGGTAGAATCGAAGGAACGGTAGCAGCGGGCTCCAATAATTTTACTAGGATGGTGGACATGGTGTTAATGATTCTTAAAAATAAAAAGGCTGAATTTAATTTAGGAGAATTTTCAACAAGATGAAGGGAATAAATGTACTTGTTACGCGTGAAATTTTGGCAGACTCCTTTCCATCTATCAGGTGGCGGCCCGAGCCCCTCATTGCTAAAAGATTCTGATTCAGGCCAAATTCCTGTGTCGATCACCCCGATAATAACATCCCTCTCCAATTCTAGTTTTCTCTTCGCAGTTTCGTTGAGTCCTAAGAAGTCCCATGATTCTGTGGTGTGAAGCTCTAGGGTTCCACTTGGGTACACCGATACCACTCCTCCATGCCTGCAAGTTTTTTAAAAAACATAACCATAAAATTCAGAGTTATCTACTAGGGTTGGTTATTATGCATGTACAATGGAAAGTGCAACTTAAGTGTAGTTTCTTTTGAAAGAACATGCCAGCTAGCTTTTTTTGCTCTTGATCTGTAAGTTTGGCTGCAAATCCCTTAAAGCTCCTTTTATAATGATAGACTAAGCTCTCCTGAGCTGAACTGCACCATTCCAAGCATATATTTCGTAGAACTTCAATCAGTATGAGCATTTATTATCTATATTTTTATTTCAACAACACTGTGAGAAAGAGAGACTAGCATTTTAGTTAGAAAAATTTGACATCAAATTCACAACATTATTTCCAAGGCAATTTTAAAAAGGATTAGAAAATAATTGTAAGAACCATGCTGATAAGTGTTTAGTCATTAAGAAGTTCTTGGTACTTATACAGGATCAAAAAGCCTAAAAAATACTTTCTAGTTAGCTTTTCTTGAGCAACGCCTCCAAATTATGACAAATGATATTAAAGTAAACATAGTCGATGTTCCATATGGACTAAGAAATACTATAAATGGGCACTATATAGTTGTGGTTAGATCTAATTAGATTTGAATGTGCATTTGGATATAAACTCTTAGTTGTACTAATGAGTATTTAGTTTCACATCGGTTATATGCGAAAAAGATCTTGAGTACTTATATAGGATTAAGACATCCAAATACTACCTTTCAACTAGCTTTTTTAAGTGAGATCTTGAGTTATGATAATAGTACTTTACATCATACTTATTATTAATTATCAAAAATCATAGAGTTCATGAGATTATTTTAGAGGTAGTTATAAAAAAATCAAAAAATATTTTATCTTGCATTTATGATAGATTACTAGATATTATCGAACTATGATATTTTTTAGTGATATTATTAAAAAGAATAAATTACATCTACCTTTCCTAAGTTATAATTACATTCGCATCCCCTCTTAATTTAAAATTACAAATACCTCCTTGAGTTATGATTTGGGGTAATGAATAACCACTTCTATTAAGTTACTATTAAAATGTAAATAGAAAGATGGTGTCATAAGAGGATAAGATCAAATTTAAATCCAAAATTACCCTTTTACATCCATTTCTTTTGAGCTATGGCATAATTACATTCGAATCTCCTCTTAATTCTAATTTAATGAAACTAGATTTAATATGTATATGCTACAGTGTTATTGTATAGAAGTTAATAAAATTTTTGAACTAAGAGGGGATGCAAATGTAATTATGCCTTATCTCAAAGGAGGTGGATGTAATTTATTTTAATAAAATTTAGATGGTTATAAGTGTAATTGTACATTTCAAATTAATATCATAAGTTTTACCATCAATTCGAGGGAGGTGTCTATAATTTTTGAATCAAGAGGAAATGCAAATATAATTATGCCATTTCTCAGGGGAGATGGATGCAATTTACTCATTAAAAATATCAAGAGATTATATTGTGCCTCATATTTATGATAAATTATCAAAATTCATAGAATTCGTAACATTATTTTTGTAACATTTTTAATAATATCAAGAAATAGCACTTTCCTCATGTTTAAATAAATTGTCAGGTATTAATTTGCTAGTTATCTTTGTTTTCTCAATCGATAAATCATATGTGAATTTTGTTTTTCCTATTGATTTAGTTAAGAGTTTTGATTACCGATTTGATCGGATTTTAAACTAACATATTTAAAATGATAAACTATTGAAATTTATTATTTAAATATCATAGTTGTTCCTTAATTATAGTTTAAATAAAATTATCAATAGCTCAAAGAATTTGTAATAAAAAATGATATACAAATATTGGAATATGTTGAAGTTATTATTACTTTTAAATATTTTGAATAGAATAGTTTTGATAATATCATAAGGAACGACTTGAAATTGTTCATTTGTTATTTTTATCAAAGGAAAAGGATTGATTTTTAATAAAAATATATTTTTATTTTTAATAAAAATATATTTTATATTGAGAATAAATTTTTAATAAGTATAATGAAATATAATTTAGTTTAATGTGTCATGATGGCTAGTGATTTTTGGTTAATTAATGGGTCAACGATTTGGTTACCTGATTCTTAATTACTTTTTTACATGCCATTCAATCCTCCATTTCATAGATATGGGAATTTATTTTTTATTTTTAATAAATTCAATCATTGAATGTAGGGATATAATCCCCAACAATGCATTTGTGAACACTTGTCCCCATTTTTAAAAAATGGTGGTTATAATCAGATACACTTTTTCAGTTTTTCCTTTTTTTTTAGGCACCAGGGGCTCTATGATTTCTAGCATTCAATCTCCTACATTAAATGTGAGAATTCATGTTTTAGTTTTTTTAATGAAATTCAATCTCCTGCATTTCACAAATGCATAGAATGCGAGGATAAATTTCTAACACTCTATTTGTCAACACTTTTCCTGCATTTTTAAAAAATATGGGCATATAATGAATTGCATTTTTTTTTCAATTTTTCCTAGCTAACAGTTATTAGCCACTAGGGATTTTATAATTTCTTATAGTGAAGGCATGCAATATTATTATTATAATTGATTGATGAGCTCAAGTAGATCCTTTTCTATAAAATATAAATATAATGAGAGAGAAAAACCTGCCGTCGAGTACTTGATCGAGCAAATTGAGATGTAGAGACTCAGCTAAATAATCCTCCAAATCTTGATGTACCATATAAACAATATAAACCTACATATGAATCATGTCATTCTATTAAAATATTCTCCATGTTTCACTACATGTGAGAAAAGATTCAGTTACTCTCATCCGACTACTCACCTGTCTTCCTTCATCAATTGCATGAGTGGAAGAAGTGAGGAGATAAATAAAGGCAAGCGCAAGGAGAAGACATGGAGAAGATCTCATGAGAGCCATATCTTGAGGGCTTCCACTGCTGAGAAGAAGTTGACTCCTTTGTTTTGTGATGTCTTTATATTGCACTTAGCGTATCTAGAAGCAAATCTATGCTAGATATAGTAGCAAATCTGACACATTACGGCAAAGTATTACAACCAAGATACCATTGATATGCCATCCTTTTTCATTATTTTTCTAGAGGGGACAATGGTTGACCTGTTTGGAAAATTTAATTAGATTCAACCCATTAAACGTTAGGGTAGGTTGCCTATTTAATAAAATGGTGAAGTTATGGTTAAGATTTTACATTTATTTAATAAATAGATCAGATTTAGACTTACATTTTAATTTTTTACCTATCTTGTATCTGATACATTCCATACTGGTCCGGCAAATGAGTTAAAAAGATGTGCTAGTCAACATGGATGAAATGCAACATCTAAGGGCCACGCACAACCGAACACAAGTTTCCAGCAATAGAAAATTGTGCCCAAATTACTTGACCATTTTTCGGTTTTTGGTACCTATCTTCCCCATTTTATCAAACATAATCTAGTAAAAATATAGAAAAGATATTTAAGTGATCAATGGTATTACGGAATATTTTGTTTTACTTAAAAAATAAAAATTGAAGTAGTGAAAGATAATCTTAACCATGAAATAATAGTCATTAAAATACTATAACTATAGTTATATAATGATTTCATAGGGATTTCATCATATTATGCATATTAATAGAAATCATTTATATTATAAAGTTTATCTATCCATTATCGCTTTATAATGACTATTATATAATAGAATGATTTGATATTTAAAACTTTCACTAAATAAATGATATTTTATAACATTATTCAATGGGCGTTTGTTATATGTTCCATATTAGTAGAAACTATTTATATATAATGTTTATTAATCCATTACTCAATTATAACAACAATTATATAATAGAATAATTTGATATTTTTATGTTCATTAAATAAAATTATATTTTATAAAATTATTCATTGGAGGTTCATATTAAGTTGCCATGTTCCAAATCCGTCTTTGGTCAAATGTGTGACATAGCCGCACATCTAAAACCAAGGGAAACTACCACTATAACAAAATATAACATTATTAATTTCCAAAACCAACGAGTACTACAATTATATAGTAATAAAATTTATTCAATCACGACTCTCTTTATTCAATAAGAATCAAAAATAATATAATTACTTTAATCTACTTGATCTTTCCTTGTACCTCGTTGCATCTTGACTCCACTTGTCTTATGGCTCTAAAAAGATAAGTACAATATCATATGAGTTAGGAACTCAGGTAGAATCCCCATACACTCACACTAATGTAATTAATATAAAAAACTAAATATTAATGTCAAGTCATTTGGAACCATTAGGAAACTACATAATATGCTAACTGATGCTCAAATACCATGATATTTGTACGTGCATGCATACACAGATATATATATATATATATATATATAAGATAAATTTGACTACATTCGTATGTAGCCAAACCCAAATCCGATCGTCTTCTCCATTATTAGATCCGTGTGAATCTCAAAACCAAAAAGAAACCTATTAACCACTGCTTCTACTCTAACAAAAAAAGAGAGAGGCATGTATGAAATGGAACAATGTACTATATCATATCCTAATATTGTTATATTATATCCCTATGCAACTATATCATAAGCATAGGATGTGTTGTTGCATCATATCCCTGTACTACTATATCATAAGTATAGAGATATGATACAGTAGCATAGAGATATAATGTAGTATCCCTGTGCTACTATATTATAAGCATAGGAATGCGATACAATTGCATGGGAATAAGTTTTCATGATAAAGATGTAGGCTGTATTGTCTCATCTCATAAATATATGTTCTATTTCATAAGGTTTCTTTTTTTATGAAAAGAAGCAGCTAACAATAGTTAACATATGCCTTTTTAGCTTTGAAATCCATACAAATCTAATAATGAAGAAGATAACTGAATTTAGGCTTGACTACATATAAATGTAACTAACTCTTTCTCTATATATATATAATACATTTCAACGATTCATGTAGTATCATTAATATGGCATATATCATGTCGGACAACATATCTAATCAAGAATGCTTTCAAGTAACTTATCTTTTCTTTTCTAATTAATATGTTCAAATTTGACAATAAATATCTTTCCAGCATTGGACAAATCATGGCTATGTTTCAACCTATAACTATCGAATCTCAATCTATCTCAATAATCTTAGTGATTGGGACATCCATACTTCATGCTCCTACTTGTGGCAGCCAATCATACTCCACGTTTCTACCCGCTTTGGCAATCCTTAGTTCATAGTAAAGCTATCCATGATTCCACATACTAGTCTATGGCAGCAATCCATAATTCTACATACTTGCCCGAATCCATATCACATGGCTTGTCCAACTACTTTTCACTTGTCCATCTGGTTTAACCAAAATTAAATTTTACGCTTGCCATACAAAATATAATTTATACAAAATCATATCCAATGGCATATCTATCATCAAATCTAGAATCATCAACATGTAGTATAGTATGCATGAAGAAACATATATCATCATTCATATATCGGGATCCTACAAATTATTTACTTAAATCATCATCATATAGCACATACACTCACAAAATATCCATAATTATAGAGATAACAATGTTCAGAAATTCTTACAATTTATTTATTCAAATCGTCCACACTATATATATAAAGAAAATATCCATAATCATATAAAGGTTAGTGCATAGGGATCCTTATGAACTACTTATCATAATCATTAAATATATGCTCCATACATGCACAAAATATTCATAATTATACAAGTGATTGCATGTTAAAAATTCATAGAATTCATCTATTCAAATCATCAAATGACCAATTCAGTAGGTATTAGTGTCAAATCATAATTCTCATAACTTATCATATAAGAAATGGATTTCACATCCCAAAGTTTATTCAAACAATTTAAGTTATCTTTTCAACATCAAACTAGCCTCAGTCTAGGTCCAACTTGTGACTAGCAAACCCAAAATGCCATGATCCAACCCATGACTGACAACCCTATAATGGTACAATCTAGCCCATGACTAGTGATCCAATAGTGCCATGATCCAGCCCATTACCAGCAATCTAAATATAATGTCATGATTCAATCAGTTTACTAGCAATACACAGTAACAAGGCTAGTCCAACCATCCTATACAGTCAATTTAAACAATTTAATTGTGACATTCATACTTATCATACTTAGAATATTTATTTAAAACATTATATGCCATCACAACTTATGTGCAAATCACGCTTATCGATTATATGATTCACATGCACACCATAGAAAATCAGGATAACCATGCAAACAAGCATATAAGGGATCCTGACAATTATTTATGCATGCACAAAATATCCATAATTATTCAGGTGGTCATGCGCTAAAAACTCTTGCAATTCATCTATCCAAATCAGTAGTACATAGTACATATGTGCATAAAGTATCCATAATCGTATAGGTAGGTGATTGTGCACATGAATCCATATGAATCCATACCTCTACCTATACTGACTAAATGCAGTGTTACCCATCCATGCCTAACATCTCCAAACTAGTTTAAATTCAATATCAAGTCAAATCTTCATTGACTAATTGGCACTAATTCCTTAATACCTAAATTATCCTTGATCTCTAAATTTCTCGATTTCCACCCAACATTTAAAATTATATATTTTTTTAAAAAAATCATATTTTACATCAATTTATGGATCAAAGTCTGGGACATCTTTCTCAATGGTTTCCTATTTGAATTAGTGAACTCTTATAGGTCTAAATCAAATAATTAAAGTAGACAGATAAATAAGAAATTATAATTACGTGTAGACAAATGTAGAATGTAGGAGACTAATCGAGTAACAGTGCTTAACAACCTAGGTTGGATAGATTGGGCTAATAACTCATCAGACTAAGTTATGGAGAACTAGACTAAGCTAGGGTAGCATAATAGGGACAAACCATGGTGGGGTTCACTTCCATCTTAGAATGACTTAGATGGGTATTGGCACAATGTACAATGGCTTGTATGGTCCTAGCCATCTACAAGCATCCTATAGGATAATTGGGAGGAGATCTATCCTTAGGGTTCTCATAAAATCTACCTAGAGAGAGAAAGGAAGAAGGGAAGAAAGAAAAAGAAAAAAGAGATAGAGAGAAAATAGGAGAAAGAAGCTACTCTATTTTCTCTCTCTCTCTCTTTATGACTCGAGCAAGGAAGTAGATGGAGATGGAGGTGTGGCTTTGTTGATGGCTAGCAGGCTATTGGTGACAATAGGTAGTGACAGTCGGCTAGCTACAACATCCCACTTCGTATGAAGATCTAAGATAGGGGACTTAGGCACATCGAGAAAATAGATAGAGAGAATGGATGGTGGCTCTAGATAAAAGGGTCAGGGTCTTCATTGGCTAGACCGATAGAGTCTGGTGGTAGTGAGGCCATGGCAGCCTCAACCATAACTTAACGGTGAACTAAAATAAAAAATAAAGGAGAACATTTAATAACACAAAGTCCATGCTTGGCTCACTTGCCTGGTAGTGTGGGTTTGGCAATCGACCTAGTGATAGCATTGGCCTGCTAAAGATGGGACAAAACCCCCTCATCCTTAGCATAGGACTGGCATGCAAGAACAAGGGAAGTAACTTCCCTTGTAGAATCAATTGGTAGCATCCAAAATTAGCAAGTAATCCAAAAGGGGAGGATGTAGAGAAACCTTTATTGAAAATTTTCTATATATGTGATACTATTAATTATTAGTAATATAGATTTACAAAATTAGCTGAACAAATTTAATTCAATGATATATATAGAATGAGTCTACTGTTGATATATAATCCATGTTGTTTGAGCTTATGCGCACTTTCTATTGGGTGATGTGGTTGGCGGTTTGTATGAGCCCAAAGCCTAATAATGACCCATGATGAAGAGCCTAATAAGGTCTCATTATAAATGGACTAAGTCTCCTGTTCTCTCCTCATATTGGCAATTATTTTTTTCATTTAGTACACCACTTGTTGGAGCAAGAAGAAAGCATTTCTTTAGACTGAAGGATTCTCTATAGCTCTTGCATAAATAAAAGTTGGCACAAAATAGGTGTGACAATGAATTTTAATTATTATTTAGTATTCTAAATTTCATATATGCAATCTTAAAATTCCTGCATATGGTATTAGAATGGATATATATGAATTATAGAATACTAAATAATAATAATAATAAAATTCATTGTCATACCTATTTTGTACCAACTTTGATTTAGCAAGGATTGTAGAGAATCCTTCATTTTGAAGAAGCACTCTTTTCTTACTCCTCCAACATGTGATATTCTCAATGTGAAGAAATTGAGTGCAGGTATGAGGAGAGAAAAGGGGATATAGCCTATTTATAATGAAATCTTAATAGTTCCTTTCAACATGAGGCACTATTGGGCTTCGGGCATACATAAACCGTCAACCATATCATTCAATAGGAAGTATATATAAGTCCAAACATTATGGATCACATATCAACAGTGGGCATTTCTTGCATGTATATTTAGATCGAATTTGTTTAACCAATTTTGCAGATCTAAAATCACTAACAATTAATGGTAGCCTACATATAGAAAATTTCCAAAAACCTTACCTCATCTTTGGTGAGGTCTAGAAGATGACACAAAGAAAATCGCTAATGAGTTAAGGAAAAACTTGGTGACCATCAATGATGACTGATGGATCCTTCAAACAAGAATGAGGAGGATTAACAGGTGTGAATCCTACCTTCTCTTGAGTTCTAGTAGAGTTTAAACTCCTATCAAAGGAGTCTAACCATAATTTTTCTTCCTTTTTCTTTGTTTCCTCCAATTGGGAGAAGGCCAGGTCAATTCGATGCATTATTGAGTTGACTAGAACAGGTCAACTCAATCCTGATTTTGTTTTTTATTTTTTTAAAAATTCAGGCAAGCTGATGAATGAACCCATTTCATAGTGATTGGGTCCAAGAGTTGGGTGTCACATAAATTGTAATATTCTAAACTTGAAAGACTTGTAATTTCATTTTAAGTATATTTTTACTGTTATTTTAGTCTTCTGGTATTAATTATTTGAGTGGAATCTTGAAAAGATGTGAAAGCTGAAATTTGAAGTTATTTTGAGTTTTTCCCCATGATCCTTCTAAAAAGTTGATAAAATCAATTATTTGGGCTTATAATTGAAGTTTTTGTAATGATTTCAATGTCTACTAGTTGCTTTTGATCCTTGAGAGAAGTTGGAATAAAAATTTTGAAGGTTGAAATGCATAAAAAGGATTTTTGGAAAAGATTTTTATGAGA
This sequence comes from Metroxylon sagu, assembly GCA_017589505.3. Taxonomy (NCBI): domain Eukaryota; kingdom Viridiplantae; phylum Streptophyta; class Magnoliopsida; order Arecales; family Arecaceae; genus Metroxylon; species Metroxylon sagu. The sequence continues at coordinate 960,650 of JACVBY030000502.1, forward strand.
GAAAATGGCTTTTGGAAAAAAAGAAAAAAAAGAAAGGAAAGGGAATTTGAGGTTAGCTGACTCTAGAGTCAGCTAACCTATGAGGAAATAACGTTAGCTGACTCTAGAGTCAGCTAACGAATGAAAAATTTCTATCCGTGGGATTCTGGTGAGCTAACAGGGATAGTTAACTGACTCTAGAGTCAGCTAACACCCTAAAGCTCACTGTTAAAGGCCCTGAAAAAGTTTTTGTTGCCACAGTAGTCGACTATTCAGTCGACTACTATGGAAAAATATTTTGTATATTACCTGGAAAGGATTTCTTTTATTTTTCTGGGCCAAAGTAGTCGACTACTTTAGAAAAATACTCTGTAAAAGTGGCTTGGAAGAGAATTTGGCCATAGTAGCCGGCTTTTAGTCGACTACTGTGGAAATTTTGCTGTGGAGTTGGTTTGAGATCAATTTCACTCTTAATCAAGGACTTCCCAGTGGGTCACCATCGCTCTCACCCAAGCACTCACCCAAGCATGCTTAACTAAGGTTTCAGGTGGACAAAAATCTTCTGTAGAAGTGATTTGAGGATAATTTCACTCTCATTAGCTAGCATCCATACTGTCTAATAGGTGGATAACCCCTATTTTTTATCTGATAATAGAAATTTGGTCAGGGGTATTAACGAAAATTTGATCAGGGGCAAAAGTGAAATTTGGTAAAAAGTCATTTGAGGATTTGATTAAGGGCAAAGTAGGAAAGAAAATTGAAGGGGCAAAAATACTTGGTGAAGAAGGGAGCCATATGGGCTTTGAAAGGCATAACTTAAGAGTGAAGAGGGGCAAAATAGAAATTTCAAAGAGCATTTAAGGCCACCCATCCCTCCTTAGTCCTTAAGCGGCCGTATGAAAGGAGAGAAAAAAAAGAGAGAAAAAGAGAAAGAAAAGGGAGAGAAAAGAGAGAAAGAGGAGAGGTTCTGCCAGCCGTGAAGAAGAAAAAGAGAAAAAGAAAAAGAAAAGAAGAAGAAGAGAGGAAGAAGAGAAGAAGAAGAAGGGAAGGAAAGGAAAAAGGCTTGGTGGTTTAGCCATCTTTGCTAAGGTAAGTCTAAACTTCCATAAGCTAGAGAATAATGTTTAAATCTCATGATTTAGAGGTAAATGAGGTGATAGCATGTGTATATTGTGAATCCTTGAGTATGTTAGGGATTGAAGGGTATTATGCTAAGATATGAAGACATAGAGCATGTATGCATAGTTTCATGAAACTCTTGGTGCTTGTTACCCTAATAATGCATGTATGATGACTTAGGCCAAGAGATTGGTTCAAGGGAGCCAGAACAAGGGAAATAGCAGCCATAGTAGTGTGCTAAGCAGCTAAGGTGAGTGGGTTTCTTATCTAGCTTTGAAAAATATTTTATGATAGTATAGTGTTATTTTGTTATAAATCAGAGTATGTTATACTAAGTATAGTATTTTAAGTAGTTAAATATGAGAAATGAGAACCCAGTTATGATGTATCTTATTCTCAAAGCATATTCTAAGCAAAGCATGAGTTTAAGAGCAAAGCATGAGTTTAAAGCATGTTCTAAAGCAAAGCATGGGTTTAAAGCATATTTTAAAGCAAAGCATGAGTTTAAGAGAAGAAAAGGAAACATGAGCTAGAACATATTTCAAAGCAAAGTGAGTTTCAGCAAAGCATAAGTTTCAGAAAAAGCATGAGTTTCAGTAAAGCATGAATTTAAGAAAAGAAAAGGAAACATGGGCTAGAGTATGTTTTAAAGCAAAGTATAGAGCTTTATGAAAAGCATTGTTTGGATAAAAACACAGGTTTCAGTAAAGCATGGAATTTACTTTTTAGATTTATGTTTCAAAGAGATGCATGGGCATGCATGAATATCAATGTTTCAAAGAAAGTATAGCTGGTTGTATGTTGGATATATAAACTTATATTGGAGTATTTTTACAGCATAAACATAAAGAGCATGGGGCCATTTATGGAGCTGATTTCTCTGTAGATTGTGCCATACCATGAGCATTACACACACTATTATAGCCGGCACCTCCTTGCGACTCAATTGTACTATGATTTCGAGGCCAGGGGGAGTACAAGCTAGATCAGCCCAGTGGGACAGATTGTAAGCAGCCCAGTGGGGCAAGAATCATAATTCTGTTAAGAGCTAGGTTACTATATAGCCCGAGGGGGCTTAGAGATATAGGCCCATGAAAAGGGCAAGCAGGAGGCCCACAAAAAAGGGGCAAGCTCACACCTGGGGTGAACCGCAATGTGAGGGATGCCATGTGGTGCGGAGATCCTCGGCGCTAAGTATACTCATCCACTGAGAGTACACCTGTAGGAGGGCGACTGTAGGGATGTATCTTAGTGGTAGCACACCCAGCCCATCATCATAAAGTTTTGTAAAAGTAGCATTATCTTATTTAAGTTGCATTATTGGAAGCATAAGCTAACTTATGAGTTTTCTTATCTCATTGAAAAGATTTCTGTATCAATGGTGATATGCTGTATCAGTATGCTTATTGGTTTTTAAAATATGGTTCTTAGTGTTTCCCCATTGTTAGATGGCTATCCAATCACTGGGACTTAGGTCTCACCCCTTTACTGTTGAAATTTTTGGATTTCAGATTAGAAATAGTAGGTTGGCTTTTGGATGCTTGATTTTGATATGGGCTGCTAGATGTATATAAATTGGTTGATGACATGGACTTATGTTACTTGGACTGTATATATATTTGAAATGGATATGGATGGATGTGTATAACTGTAACCCTGTGATGTATTTTGGACTTGGGTGGTTATGAGAAATAACTATCATTGTGGAATGGATTTGTGTATATGGTTTTTTTTATAGCAGTATAGTGATGAAAGTTATATTACCTAGAATCATGTGATGAATAGATGTGAAAATCTTATGTTATCTGAGCATGATGAAATAAATTGTAATGTGATCTAATAAATAGTATGAATGAAATGAGTAGGTCAAAAGTTTTTAGCACGTTCAGTATTTTGTGTATGTAACTTATGGCAATTGGATAGGGATCGCTTGAGCTTTATGGTACTTAGCATAAAGACTAGTAGATCTCTACCCAATTTTCATAAAAAATCATGCCGTCGGGAAGGGGGCCCGACATAAATAAAATAGAATAACCTTTGTCATGGTAATGTTATGAAGAAGTGGACGTTAGATAACTCTTTAATCCAATGGACTATGATGACAAAATCTCCCTCTAGCTACACCCATCATGCCAAGATTAAGCAATTGAATTTAGTATAGAGGGAAGAAAGTCTGTCATAATAAGCTAAACTCCATAGCTGTAAGAAATTACATAGAGGTAAGAAGGCCCAAAATTATCACTTATAAAAAAGGCCCAGAATTTAATCAAGTATGATAACTCTTGAGAGGTAAATGGCTGCAGCTGAGAGATAAAGATAATTATTGATCCATACAGATGAGAAAAATATCTTAATAATGAGTTTCTTGGGATTGTGAACCTCATATATAGTCTGTATATACAATTATTGGGCTCCTGTGGTGAAGGGTGGCGGCAAACACTGCCAGTTCTAGTGGCCTCTCACGGCCGGATCTGGTCACAAGACCAGAGAGAAGATGATGTCTTCTTCTCCCTAGTCGGCGGCCACCTCCTCCTCCTTAGGTTTGGTCCCCCTCCAACGATGGTGGTGAGGGACGACGATGGTGAGCAATGGTGCTCCGATGACAACCAACCTGAGAACCAACTGTTTATCTGAAACCTTGCTGGATTTACCGACAACGATCGAAACTTTCCCAAAGGTTCCTTTAGCTCTAATGGTCCTTCCCCACTTCCCAATTATAAGATCTTCTCCCCTATCAGCCGGAATCAAAGAAATTGTCATGAAATAGGGCTAGAAAATAGAAACAAAGGAAAATTATGTAACTTTTTTCCGGCCTTCCTACCTCGCCGGTGACAACGGCTCAAGCTCCGGCTATGTCCCACAATAAAGGAGGTTCAAACTATGCCCTCTAACACTGGTTCACCAGCCCAGGTGCAAGGAATACAGGTGGAAAAAGGAAAAAGGAAGAGAAGAAGAGGTGAGAAGAAGAAAAAGGGAGAAAAAGTGAACCGTTTGTTGGCTTCTTGAATGATCCAGATCTCTCCTTCCACTACCAAACATCATTGCTGCAAATCCTCTGTCCATCCACTATGAGAACCTTCTTAAAAATAGGAGAAAATTCAATTTAACTTAGTGGATTTTGATTAAGGTTTAATCTGGTTTAGCTTAACCCTAATCTTAACTCTTAATCACCACAAATCCTACCTTCTTAAAATAATTTCATTCTCGAATATTGTGTTGATTTAGGAGACCAAGCTTGTGGACCCTTCGTGGACAATCTTGATGTCAATTGATAGAAATAAGATTTCAGATTGATCAATTCAGAATGCTAATGGCACGGCTAGTAGGATGGTAGTGGCATGGACTTGAATCAGTTCTCATTACTCAAGTCTGTGACCAAAGCTTTCTCTATTACTATAAAGCTGTCTTCAAGACTAAGGAAAAAAAATGTTGTCGCATCAGTATATAGATCCCATGATCAACTAGTTAGGAGTGAATACTTTGTGTAGTTATTAAATATCAGAAGGAAGTTTTCTGGTTCATGGCTTGTAGTGGCTGACTTCAATGTAACCAAAACTTTAGCAAATAGCAGAAATAAACATCAAAGTAGAAGAGACAATTTGACCTTCAATAACTTCATAAACTCCGTGTCTTATTGATTCAGAGCTTAAGGGGAGGCACTTTACTTGGACCAATGATAGGGAGAATCCTTCTCTAGTGTCTTGATCACTTCTTCTTCTCCATAGAATTAGATGACTTCCTCTTACTCTTTACCAAGAGTTGTGAATCACAGCTTCTATCCCTTCCTCTTTTAACCACCAAGCTTCAAATCTAAAAATATTGTGGCATGAATGATAAATTTAAGAAATCTTAGTATCGTATTAAGGAGATGGTCCAAGAATGGAGCAAAGACAAGCAAGGAAGTCAAATAAAAATTATTTTCATGACATCGACATGTTGCATAGGAAGGAGGAGGCAACTGATCTCTTTTGGATCGAGTTCACCACTCGAAAGATCCTAAGGAAGTCCATATCATATATTTATGAGAAAGAGGAATTGTATTGAAAGTAGCAAGTGAGGATTGAATGGCTCAAAGAATGAGACAGAAACACTGCCTTCTTCCACAAAGTACCTAGTAATGGTAAGTGGCTAAACTAGATTATCTAATTTATTGATTAAAATAGAGGGGAACTAAATTCTCATAAGGAAATCTCTATTAAGATGTTTGATTTCTTTAAAGGACTTTTGAGGGCTTCCTCTATCCCCGCACCCCAACAGTCTTTATCAATTGGGATCTATATAGTCTCCTCTTGATCGACTTAGGGCCTTAGTGGAACCTTTTTCTTTGAAGGAAGCAAAGGAGGTAGTGTTCTGACTAGGGGCACTTAAAGCTAGCTGGATGGCTTTTCTTTTTGCTTTTACTAAATATATTGGGACTTGTTCAAAGATGATATCATGGTACTCCTTCATGATTTTCATTGAGGTACCCTTGATATGTAAGACTAAACTTTGCCTATGTATTAGTAATCCCAAAAAAGAATGGTGCCCTCCCAGTGCATGATTTTCATCCTATCAGTCTTCTTAATACTTTTTACAAGATCATTGTAAAGATTTTGGCCATTAGACTCTTTAGATTCTTGCTTCTTTTGGTGGATGAAGCATAATCAGCTTTTATTAAAGAAAGGTCGATTATGAAGAACCTTCTAGCTTCTCAGAAAATCCTAACATATTGTAGGAGATCCTGCACATTAGGAATCTTAAGCAATCTAGACTTTGAAAAGCTTTTGATAGAGTCAATTGCAGTTTTCTAGTAGAGGTGATGTTTGCTTATAGTTTTTCCTCCAAATAGATTGCGTTTTTTTTTGCTTTCTTTTGTAGCAATTGGAGTAGTTCTCAATGGATATCTTGGCAAGTAGATAAAGTACAAATAGGGTCTTAGATAGGGCATCTTGATTTCTTCTGGTTTATTTATCTTAATTATAGATGTGCTCACTAAGCTATAGAAACAAGTAGGATCAGTGGAAATTGTTAAAGGTATGGGGGCACTCATTGCTTCTGTAATATTAGGAGCCTGTACTTCATAATAATTCTCTTCTCTTTTGCATTGTGAAGAAGGAAAGTCTCATAGTGGTTAAAGCTTTATCTTTTGCCTTCAAAAATGTATTAGGGTCAAGATTAACTTCCATCGGGGCTCTGTAATTTGTTTGAATATGGAAGAGGAAAAATGCCATCTCTTTTGCTACTCTTCTCAACTATAAAAAGTATTATCTTCCTTTCATTTATTTGGGTCTTTTGCTGCATGATCAAAGAACTCCCAATTAGTATTGGTAGCCTCTTATAAAGACAATTGAGAGAAGACTTGCTTCATGAAAAGGTCGGTTGTTATCCATTGGAGGCAGACTATGACTTATCAACTCAGCTCTCACTATGCTCCCGTCCTACCTATCTATCCTTAGATTGCCTCAGTGAGTAAGCCACAAGATTGATAAGCTAAGAAGAGCTTTCCTTTAAAAAGATAGAGAATCAATTAGTGGGTTCCATTATCTAATCAATTGGGAATCGATTCATAGAGACAAAGAATGAGGACTTGGCATCAGGAACCTAGGTAATATGAAGGCAGCTCTATTGTCCAAGTGGGCTTGAAAGTTTCTTCATAGTCACAGGAAAGAGGATAGCATTTGGAAGAGGCTCATCTCCAAATCCTACTATTTGAGATGTTTTGCAATGAGACGGAAGAGAAGACTATGGAAAGCTTCTCCAATATAGATGGATATTCAGAGGAATCTAGATGCATTCTAGAATTGCATATCATTTAAACTTGGAAAGAGGAAGAATATTAGATTTTAAGAGAATCACTGGATAGCTCTCATCCTCCTTGCTTATCTTTTTGAGAATCTCTATAGTAGAGCTACTAGGAAGCACCTATCTTATTTCGAGACATGGAGCAATAGAAAGCAATAATGGAAGATCTGTTTGTATGATCCTCTTTCATGGTTTGAATCTTTACATCTACAAAAGCTTCAAAGACTTCTTGGAAACCATTCGACCATCCATATCAATAGACATATCGGTTTGGAAACTTTCAAGGTCGAGCATTTTTATTGTTGACTCTCCTTACAGGTTTATTAATAACAAGGTACCAGATATCTTTTCTATAAGACAGTATGGAAACCTTTTGTTTTCAAGAAAGAAAAGATTTTTCTCTAATTAGCTATTCTAAACAAACTATGTACAAGAGATATTCTAGAGAGGAAAGGATGGCTCATTAGCACTAGATGCTTGCTATATGGTGCGAATCAAGAAATTAAACAATGAATCATTTGTTCATCCAATGCCTCTTCACAAGGCAGATTTGGGATTTCCTTGCTTACTGTCTGGGCTTGAGCAATCCGCCTTCTAGTATCAATGTCCTATGATCTAAGTAAAGAAAGAAGAAATATCAGCAAGCAGATAGTATATTTGGAATGAAAAGAACTCAAAAATCTTTTCCAACAAAAGCTATTATGGGGCAAGCTCTGTACTAAGAGATAGGTGGATATACATAGTAATTTCTTTACTACTCTTTCTTGCTCATTTTCACCATCTATGTAAATATCTGCACACTTAATAAATTTATTAGTAGAAAAATATCTTTCCTTACTATTTCTTTCAGAAAATAGAGCTCATTGTATGCTACCAAGTTTCCTTGATATTATTTATAAAGCTTCAAGTTCACCTACTAGCTTAATTAATCTGTTAGCTAGTTGCAAATGAACTTGAGTTATAAGCTCTTTAGACATTTTATTTTCATGCAATGTGAAACTATTTTAGGGTATTACAAGCATATAAATATCTTTAGTTTGATGGACACTTTTACTGCTTCACCCAGCACAAGTCGATCATTATAATCTGATACAAGCCTGGCAATGCTCATGATGTTATCTACCAACTCTAAGGTAAAGAATTCAATTAACCTGCCAACTAACCGTTCTTTGCTCTCTACAGTAAAATTGGAGACCTTTAAATTGTCCAGAAAACAATTATTCATAAGAGGTATAGACAATTGATCATTGGCAAAATCTTTAAGCCAAGGGTCCTCAAAAATTATGATCTGGTCTCCCGTTTCTCACCTGCTGATTGATGAAAATAACTCTGAACAAGGCTGCATTCTGAGAGATGTCTCCCCATACCATTGGGAGGTTTTGTGGTTTCTCGTAGGAACTCCAATTGCCATTGAAACCATAATTAGAAGCAACAACTGGGCTCCACAATGACTATGGATGCAAGACTAACTACCCTGCTGCACTAGCCACTGACAATTGGTACAAAAATTCAGAAAGCATGGAAATAATTTCGTAAAATTATGAAATCATTCGAACATCCAAGCAAATCTCAGTATCTCGTCTTCCGAAACATAGACTAAACAAAAGAAAGCTAAGATATTCTTAAACGAAACGCATGCAAGAATTATTAACATGATATGGTTATAATTCATTGTAAGAAATATGTAGGAGTAGTTAAGACACAAAGATAAAGCTATTGTTCCATCCACATCTAAAAAAGAAAAATTCATTAATAGTAGGTTCCTCGGGAGCGCGAACATCAAATGTAGTCTGTGTATACAAATATCGGGCTCCTGACACGATGCATGCCATCAGACCATATGATCGAAGCTGAGGCAACTGAATTTACCGAGAGAGGCCCCCCAGAAACTGTCACAACAAATTTTTGCTTCTCATCCAATTTCGTAAAGGATAGTACACTGGGACTCACTGTAACCTTAAGTTTTGATCCTGAATCGATCCTTGCTGTGTATGACGAGTTTGGATGGCCAACATTGGTGACTAACCTTGGAAACTGCACACCAAAGCTTTTCTCCCCTTCGACATAGGCAGCCATTGAAGGGTAATTTAAGTCCCTTGGAGATCCATTTGCGTCCTTGGGACAGCTGCTGTTATCTCCAGTTATGAGCCTAATCTGTGAGGTGTTATAGCCTTGATTGCATAACATTTCCACGTAATCTCCTGCAGTGGCATCGTACACAAGACCTGGATCACGTGCATTTACTGGGTTGACCTGGCCAGCTCCATAAGCTAGTTCAGCATCCGGATGGTTGGAAGGACTCATTGGTGCAGCTACATCACAAACGAAAATTAAAGGTATGGAATATAATTAATTTATTAGAAAGTGTGAAGCTTAGCATATTATGTTTGTCAAGTAATTGTGATTAATCTATACCTAAGGTAAAAGATTTAATATTATAACGACCACTAGATCCATAGAAACAAGATCATGAAGCTCTGACTATATTCATGAGCGCGCATGTAAGGCACTGGAACTGGAAGAATCGAGACAATCAGAAGGTTGATTGGCCTGAAGTAATTATGATTCTCAAGTCTCAACTTGAGCCATTCTTAAGTAGTTCTGGCTTACCACATGACTGATAAATTAAACCAATCAATAAGTACCATTGTATATCCCACTGAAGTAACCTGACCTATCAACCATGTAATAAACTATGTCTATCCAAGAACAGTATTCTCAAAGTTAGGATGGCTTTGGATTCAGGGTGATGACCATTTTGGACCATTAGGAAAATTTTCTCCTTGTTTTTGTTTTCAATTTTGATTAAACATGGTTAAAGTAAAAAAATTTAGATAAAAGACCAGAAGATAAAACAATTACCAGATGTAATCAGAGCAGACATGATGGCTGCCGGAGACCATTCTGGGTGAAATGATTTAACATATGCAGCAGCGCCTGTCACGTGAGGACATGCCATGGATGTTCCAGATAGAATGTTGTAGTAGACTGATCGATTATCACGGTCATAATATGACATCGAGGCCTTGGGTGACCATGCTGCCAAGATATCAAATCCAGGAGCAGTTATATCAGGCTGCAAAATTTCCAAGATTACTCTGGTCAGATGTTCTTACAACTAGTTTGTAGCTAACAGAAATATGGTGTGCCATAAATCATTCGTATACTATCTTCTGAAATATACCTTCAGAATGTCAGGTGTGATCACATTTGGCCCTCTGGAAGAGAAAGAAGCAACAATAGGGGCTCTAGGATCAAAGGCTTCTTCGCTTTTGTGTATGTTGGCCACTGGCTTCCTGATCCAAGCCCATTATAGAGGATTCAGTGTAAAGCTCTTTATGCAATGGCGAATTAAAGGTCGCTGACTTTGCGTTAGAATGTTAGGAAATAAGATTACCTGGTCTTGTTGATATAATCTATGATCATCTCGCCCTCACTGGTTCCAACTAAGAGGGCTGGAAGAGGGTATGAGAACGAGTAATCTGAGTCATCCAATATCACCATCCCCTTTGCACCAGCGAGCAAAGGTCCTGATCCATCATTCAGATCACACAGAATAATCTTGCCCTTCACCAGTTTCTTATCTAAAGACAATGAGTCACAAGTACTGCAAGAAAAAGTAAAAGAGTGATTGAACCAAAGAGAGGGAAGATATAAAAGCCGTTGTCAGAAAACAGCAAGTACGAATATTAGATAACGTACACCCACAGCATTACCTTACGGGGAAGAGACTATCTTCAGGATAAACGAATGGGTAAAACCATCCCTCAGTGGGGAAAGTATTGATCGAAGCTCCCTGTAGAAAAAGAGGAAATGATGACAAGATCAAGCAATTGAACAGTGCAGAGGGAATAACACGTTCGTCTCTGGGAGAGTGAAGAGAACACAAACACGCGCACACACTCATGAAGGCAAGTGTTAAGAACCTCAATTGCGATTGGCTTTATGGAACCAATACATAACCAAGTATGCATATTGCCTACTAAGAGAGTATCTTCACTAAAGTGCAAGCCATAAGCATAAAATCAGTTTTCTCCTGAAAATTAGTTACTAAAATCCCATAATGTACTCAGTGCATGAGGGAGGGAAAAAAAAAAAAAACTTCTGATTAAAATACGATCACCTCTTACCACAATAGTCATGTTATTTCCTAGAACCAATTTGTCTGCGATATGCCGATCAATGCTGCCAGCTGCAGCTACCAGCATCCATGGAGCAACATTAGCCGCTGTTCCACGAAGCGGACCGCCATTGCCTGCTGGGGCGGATGTAAGAATTCCCTTCTTCATTGCATGGAAGGACGCAATGGCCATCGTGTCTTGTAAATATTGATGTGCAGAATTGGAAGAGACAGAAATGGATATAATGTCGACACCATCAGCTATCGCATCATCGAATGCAGCCAAGATGTCATGATCTTGGCACTCATCCTTCCAACAAGCTTTGTACACTGCAATCCTAGCAGAGGGCACCGCACCTCTGGCGGTCCCAGGCGCCAGACCATATAGGCTCGCCTTCCCTACTGCTCGGCCGGCCGCTATGGATGCCGTGTGGCTGCCATGGCCGTTGAAGTCACGCGGTGAGCGCTCCTCATCCGTGGTAGAATTCAAGAAACGGTAGTAACGGGCCCCAATAATTTTACTGCCGTGATGGGCATGGTGTTAGTGATTCTTCAAATAAGAAGGCTGTATCTAATTCAGGTAGAATTTTCCAACAAGATGAAGGGAATAAACATACTTGTTACACGTGAGATTTTGGCAGGCTCCTTTCCATCTACCTGGTGGTGGCCCGAGCCCCTCATCGCTAAAAGATTCTGATTCAGGCCAGATTCCTGTGTCGATCACCCCGATAATAACATCCCTCTCCCATTCTAGTTTTCTCTCTGCAGCTTGGGTGAATCCTAAGAAGTCCCATGATCTTGTGGTTTGAAGCTTTAGGGTTCTACTTGGGTACACTGATACTACTCCTCCCATGCCTTGAGGTTCGTGAGAAAAACATGATCATAAAATTCAGAGTTATCTACTTGGAGTTATATGCATATATGATGGAAAGTGCAACTTATACCAGCTATCTTTTTTCGCTCTCGATCTGTAAGTTTGGCGGCAAATCCTTTAAAGGTTCTTTTATAGCTATAGACCAAGCACTCTTGGGCTGAACTGCAACATTCCAACCATATTTTGTAGAACTTCGATTAGTTTGAGCAATTATTATCTATGTTTTTATTTCAGAATGAGTGTACGTGCGGGCGTGAGAGAGTTAGTGAGTGAGTGAGAGAGAGAGAGAGAGAGAGAGAGAGAGAGAGAGAGAGAGAATACAAGCAAGTGCAAATACTATGTTCAATTTGAAAATGAAAAGATCAACGAAAAATAGGAAGTAGATCGAAAATTTTTCTCCTTTTCTCAATTAAAAAAAGCAAAAGAAATGATCAGCTTAAAATAATTAAAGAAAAGATAGTACACAACTGAACATGATTTTTTTTTTTTTTGTCTTAATATTTACATTAAAAAGCTATCGGAATAATTTCCATAGATAAGCTTTGTTAAAAAAACATTGATATAGAATCAATGATATTATTTTCATGAATTTTTTTAAAAAAAATCAGGAAATAAAATTCTGTGCTTCATAGTAAATTAATGAAAGTCATAGAATCCGTAATATTATTTTAAGCGTATTTAAAAAAAATTAAGAAATAAAACTTTACCCCTGTACTTATGGTAGATTATCATACACAATAGATTTCTTGATATTATTCAATCTGCATTATTAAAAAAAATATATCACGAGATGATATTGTGCCTTGCATTGTGCCCTATATTTATGATAAATTATTGAAAGACATAGAATCCATATGATATTATTTTAGTGATATTTTTAAAATAGAATCTTTGGCATTATTTTATCAAGTAAAATTTTGTAGGTTATTTTGGTTTTCTCAACCAATAAATCAAAACTATTTTTTATTGTTTCCACTAGTTTGGGTAAGAGTCATGATTAGTGATCCAGTAGATTTCAAATTAAAATATATAAAAAATTATAAACTATTAAAAATCTATATATATACAATACCATAATTATTCCTTAATTATATCATAAATAACACTATCAATAGTCAAAAGAACTTGTAAGAAAAAATGATATGCAAATATTGGTATATGTTGAAGCTATTGGTACTTTTAAATATTGTGAATAGAAGAGTTTTGAAAATATCATGAAGAATGACATGAAATTATTCATTCTTATTTTTAACAAAGGAAAATAATTGATTTCTTAATGAAAAAATATTAAAATATAGAATACCAAAACATATTTCAAATGAATATATTTTCTAATGAAAGTAAGTTTTAAACAAGTACAATAAAATTTAATTTAGTTTAACGTGTCATGGTAGCTGGATGGTTGTTAGTTAATTAACAAGTCAACTATTTAGTTATCAAGTCTTTAGTTACTTTTTTACACGTCATTCAAATAGTAGCTGGCTGGTTATTAGTTTATTTAATTACCTCATTTTTGGTTACCTTTTTTACATATGGGACACATTTTTTAGTTACCTTTTTTTCATTTTTTATTTTTTAATGAAATTAAAACCCTTGCATTTTATAGTTGCAAAAAATGTTGGGATATTGCTAACACCTGTCCAACATTGTTAAAAAAAATAGGGAGATATAATCAACTATATTTTTCCATTTTTTCTAGTATTTTTTGACCAAATGAGATTTTATAGTTTCTTATATTGAAAGAATACCATATCAATATTACAATTGATTTATGAGCTCAAGTTGTGTATTTTAATATAGAATATAAATATAATGAGAGAGAAAACCTGTTCTTGAGCACTTGATCGAGTAAATTCAGATAGAAAGATTCAGCCGAATAATCATCTGAACCCTGGTCTCCCATATAAACAATATAAACCTACATACACATCATTTCATTCTATGAAAATATTCTTTATGTTCCATTATATGTGAGAAAAAATTCATTTACTGTCATCTAACTTCTCACCTGTCTCTTTTGATCAACCGCATCGGTGGTAGAAGTAAGAAGATACAAGGAGGCAAGGACAATGAAATATGGAGAAAATCTCGTGATAACCATATTTTAAGGGCTTTCACCTTTAGAAGGTGGTCATTCCTTCTTATATAGTATCCAGTGTATCTAGAAGCAAATATATTCTAGATTTTTTAGTAAACTTATCAAGTGACAATCAAGATATTTTTTTAAATGTTATCATTTTTCATGCTTTTATTTTGGGGCAGCATTAATCGGGCTTATTCGTTGTTTTTTCATGCTTTTATTTTGGGGCAACATTAATGAAGCTTATTCTTTGTTTAAGACCCAAATAATAATTATTTTTAGCTTTAAAGTCATTTGAAATCTATTTTCAAGAATAATCTCCATCAAGCCAGTGAACCTCATTTTTTTCGTATCATTAGTTGGAATCTAACTGTTTGATAGATGATTTCTAAAATTATCTGTCTTATAGGCGATTTCACCTCTGTCCAACAAATGATTTCAACCTCCTTTTTGTTTTTTAAGGCTACCACGAATCAATCTTGTCCTCTACTTCGCCAAGGTGTTGGGCCAAGAATTTATTAATTTTTTCCAAGGTACTGGGCAACTCTACGGATTCCCTGGAAGGTTGTTGGCTCTTTTCTTTCTTCTTTTTAATCAGTTGGCACATCAATAATGGCTTTGGAGGTTGACACGCTAATGCCTCTTCTCTCAAACCACTCTCATGTCAACTGTCACAGACTTGTGAGGTTGGTCATGTCATCAGCTTTGCAATGCTCGACCACCTTCATGCAACTAAGTAAGCCTTTTCACATATAATTAACTACCTTCATGCTATCAACCCTTTTCATAATTAGGCAATTAGTCAATTGAATGGAGTGAGCAAAGAAGAGGGTAACTTTTTATTATAGTGAAAAGGATTATAGGTCTTTTAGCTCTCTTTCTTTTTCTCTCTCTTAAAGTCCTTTCTACTCCTTTCTTACTATGTATAAAATAAAACCCATCTTCCTTGCAAAGGAGTGGTGAGGAACTTGGTTTGCTAAATCTACACCACTTGTGAGAAATCTATGTAATAGAAAACTCTAGAGTTAGTAATTCAAAACCTTAAGAAGATTTTAGAATAAGATAGAATAATGTAACGCCATCTCTAGAGTTTAAGAAGATTCTAGATTTAGATGGAACTTTCTTTAGAGCTTGAGTGAATCTGGTTCTTGCATGATATGCACTAGAAACATCAAAACATAATAAAACTCTAAAATCTTCTGGTACATTATCACCCAAGATCTAGTTATGACTCACTTCAAAAATTTCGAGCATCATTTGCTATACAAACTACCATAGAGTTAGCCCCTTGATAGATATACTAGAACTATAGATCCTTAAATCCATGCATCAAGCCACAACAATTAGCAAGCACTCCCTAGAGGTTGGAAAGGATGGGCTCGCCCCACTTCAGCATTGCCCAACTAACAGGGGGACGCAACACTTGCAATGACAACTCAATGAGGATGTTGCGGCTAAGCAATAGCAGAAGCCTCACAAATGCCCAAGCCTCAGCATATGGGTAAATCTGAGTATAGAACGATTGATTCCTCGGGCCAAAAAAGGGCCACCAAATAGATCTCAAGTGCTGTTATAGTAGAACTTGTAATACCAGAACCAAAGATAATGGATCAGTCATTACTAATTTTACTATAAGATAGCAGAGGAGGTTCCAACAAAACTTACTCAAGGTTAGGTTGTGACATTTCATGAGCCTAAAGTTGGATTGCATCATATGCCAGCATTTAGCAGCATCAACTCCCTCTCATTATGCCAAAATACATGATCCATGAGTGTTCCGAATAAGTCAAAAGTGTTGGCAATTAAAAACATGCCCCATAGAGGGTTGTAAACACCCTACCAGAGTGAGGAAATGGACCATTTTCCATTCTGAAATAGATTCTGATCAATAGGCCACCAGTTCAGCATTTAAAAAAATAAGATCCCAAATGATCTTAGATGACGTGAACTCAAAAAGGGTGAGTGATATCCTCTAAAGCAATATTGCACCTTGTACAATAAATCATCAGAAACAGAACATAAATCATTGCTAAATATTAGTAGGTAATCAGTTTAACAAGAATTTCTCAGACAAAAAAAAAAAAAGGTCTACATTTGGGAGTAGTTTCATTTATCATTATCATCGCTGTTATCATCATTATTTAATAAAAATTGGTATAAGATGCTAATTAATCACAAAACTTTACCATATTAAAAATAAAAATTTATGGATGTAAAGAAATTTTTTTTTATTTTTTATTTTTTTGCATAAGCTTGCAAATAGCAAAATTATTGCTGGATCATCATTCATTTCATAGAGACTACAAAACTGCACCAGGCTACGAGGATTAGCCCAACATCTTCAATTGGGGTCCAGCCTAGCTGGGTTGGTCCGGTAAAAATCAGAGGAAAAGGATTTTAGCTCTCTCTCCCTATTATTTTGGTTCCGCCAGAGAAGGGCCACCCAATTGCAAAGCCACATCACCCAGCAATAGTCCTATCATCAATGTCACTAGAGGAAGGGCAAGCAGTAATCACCCCCTTTTCTTTTCCTCTCTCCTGATCCACTATCTCGACCACAAAGCCTTCTCTCTTTTCCTCTGTCTCTCTCTCTCTCTCATTCCATCGCCACCTTCTAAGACCCCTTGTCTCCTGTTCCACCATCACAACCAAGCCTTCTCTCTTCTTTTCCTCTGCCTCTCTCTCATTCCATCTCCATCGCCACCTTCTAAGACCTCTTGTCTCGTGGTTGAGATCATTGTCTCCACCTTCACCAAAGTCCGTCTCTCTCCCCTGCTCCATCATGAAAGATGGATGACGTAAGGCCATGCCTTATTTCATGAACATCACATCATGCGGCCAACTTAAGTGCTGGTAAGAAATAGTAAGAAACATAAAGGTCCAAATTTCAAGGTAGATGACACCTCTTTGGCTGGAATGGAATGATGATGAGAAAGACATGCTCATAAGATCAAACTTTTATTAATGCGGAACAATTCGGATGTTCCAATAAATGTTAAGAAAGGCAGTTCTCCATAGGAAACCTTTCTATAGAGGAATTATTGGAGCTTTGTATACACAACCATAGGGCTCCTCACGCAATGCTTGCCATCAGACCATATAATTGACGCAGATGCAAATGAATTAAACCCATTCAGTTGCCCAGAAACTGTCACGACAAAGTTTTGCCTCTCTTGCAATTTTTCAAATGATAATATGTTGGGTTTTACGGTGACCTTTAGTTTGGGATCTGAGCTGATTCTTGCTGTGTAGTTGGAATGGGCTATGCCTACATTGGTGACAATTCTTGAGAAATTTCCTTCGAAGGGCTCGCCCGATTTAACAAAGAAAGCCATGGAAGGGTAGTTCAGATCCCTCGCGCTTCCCCTTTCTCTCCCGGAACAACAGGTCTTATCTCCAGTTATGAGTCTAATCGCGGTCGTATTGTAACCTTGGTCACACAACATATTAATGTAGTCCCCTGCAGTAGCATCATACACCAGACCAGGATCAACTGCCATTGTCGGGTTGACTTGGCCAGCACCATAAGCCAGTTCAGCATCCTGATCGAATGAAGGATTCATCGGAGAAGCTACGGTACAAATCCAATTGCTTGTTGGTAATCAATAGAGGTAACGATGCGCCATAGAATTTAAAGTTTGCAATCAACTGATGGTTATTATAGAAACCAAGATCTTTGGCAGGAGAATTAGGAGAAATACCAGTCGTGATTAGAGCAGACATGATGGCCGCAGGAGACCAGTCCGGGTGAAATGACTTCACATAAGCAGCAACGCCGGATACATGAGGGCAAGCCATGGAAGTTCCTGATATGATGTTGTACATCACCGAGTACGTTTCATTGATAAATGGTATCAGAGGGGCTTTGGGAGACCAGCCGGCCAAGATGTCGAGTCCTGGTGCACTGATGTCAGGCTGCAAGTATTTATTTTGTCATTGTTAGCAAACCACGAATGAACAGTGCCATTTAATTATATAAAACAAATTACTTTAATTCATAGAAATAACAACATCAATCCATAAAGTAAAGATGATGAAAATAAAAATAAAAATTTTTATTTCGCTAGCAAGAACAAAATTTTTTTTTTAAATAATAATAAAAATTGATGAAAACAGGGATGGATATCTCTCTCTCTCTTACACACACACACACACACACACATATATATATATATATATATATATATATATATATATATATATGTGGGGATAGCATTTAATTTTTATTTTTAATTTAAAATTTTAATTATTTTGATGATAATTATATATTTAAAAAATAAATATTAAATTTATTTATATGCTTAGTGAGAAAAAATAATTATATTATTAATTTCATAACTTTTTTTGAAAATTTTAGAGGGGTGGGGAGGAAGTAAGAATGAGGATTAATCATGGGTGGGAATGGAAATAAAAAAATATCTCTGGTTACAAAGATTTGACCTGAAAATTGTTTTCTTTGGCAAAAAAAAAAAAAAATTACCTTCAAGATATCTGGTGTTATCAAATTTGGCCCTCTAGAAGAGAACGAAGCAACAACAGGAGCTTTAGTATCATTGACGGCGTCACTTTTATGTATATTAACGACAGGATTCCTGCTCCAAGATCATTTTGAAAGAATATATCATTGCAGGGCTCCTGGAACTCAGAAGAAAACTGGAACTATTAACTTACCTTGTCTGTTTTATATAATCAACAAGCACCTCGCGCTCAGAATCGCTCACAACCAGGGCTGGAAGAGGGTATGGCAATGAGAAATCAGGTTTGTCATAATCTAACATAACTGCTCCCTTGGCGCCAGAGGAATATGCTCCAAATCCATCGTCACTGACTTCACACAGAGCTATTTTCCCTTTAAGCTTGTCCTGATCCAAGTTCGAACAGAATCTGCAGGATAGAAGGGACAATGAAAACAAAAGCTGATGAGAGAAAGTTGTCGAGCTTTACTAGAAAATATAAAGAGGGATAGTGAGATAAACTAGCCTAACTGTTTTCATCATCCTAATAAAATATTATATGGGGAAAGGTAATGGGATATAAACTAGCACTACCTGCTAACAGGATATACGAAAGGGTAGGACCTATTCTCTGTGGGAAAAATATTAATAGAAGCTCCCTGTTGTTCAAACAAAAATCTTGTAAAATCCGTGCAATGCATGGCACCACCTCTAAAACTCTGAAGAAGATTGAGACAACTAGAGACATAGGAAATCCAATTAATCCTAGGGAACTCACTTACCACAATGGTCCTTTGATTTCCCATTACCAATTTGTCTATGATGCGTCTATCAATGCTGCTAGCCGCTGCGACCACCATCCATGGCGCAACGTTGGAAACTTTCCCAAGTGGCGGTCCATTGTTACCTCCTGCGGCTGACACAAGGATCCCTTTCCTCATTGCATGGAAGGCCCCAATGGCTATTACGTCAGTGAAGTAGTCCACAGCTTGAAGTCGTCCAATTGAAATGGATATGATGTCAACCCCATCGGCGATGGCATCATCGAACGCAGCTAAGATGTAATGTTCTCCGCATCCCCCCATCAAACATACTTTGTACACTGCAATCCTGGCGGATGGCACTGCACCTCGCGCAGTGCCTCCAGCCAAACCGTAGAGGCTTGCATTTTGTACACTGCGGCCTGCCGCAATGGATGAAGTGTGGGTGCCATGGCCTAAAAAATCTCGTGCAGAGCCCATGGAATTGTTCAAGTCATTGTAGTAACGTGCTCCGATAATTTTTCTAAGGTAACACAATAACCGTGAGCTTAACGATTAATGCAACTAGTAACAATGAAAGAAACGCTTTATATGAAGGGCATGGAGAAAAGGAAATGAGGGAAATAAGAAGTAATACGTACTTGTTGCATTTTAAACCTATGCATTCACCCTTCCATTTACTTGGTGGTGGTCCGAAACCTTCATCGCTAAAAGATTTAGATTCTGGCCAGATCCCAGTATCAAGCATTCCAATAATAACATCACTCTCCAATGCTGGGCTTCGCGTTACGGTCTCAGGGAAGTGTAAGAAATCCCATGATCTTGTGGTGTGGAGTTTGAGGTTCTTGCTAAGGAAAACTGATACTACGCCTTCCATACCTTCAAATTTGTTAAGCAATGTAGAACAGAAATGTAGAACAAAAGAGATGAGAAAAGTATAGTTAAAGAAATAGAGCAAATAACGTAGCGCCTCCAATTTTTCACTAAGTGGCAGAAAATACTCTCCCAAGGCCATCACAATACTATTCTCTTGAGGAGGAGAACAGCATCTGTTTCTATATGAGTGGATAATCTAGAAGAACATACCAACTAGTTTTTCTTTCTCTCGTTTGGTGAGCTTAGCTGCAAATCCATTAAAGCTTCTTCTATAGCTATAGACCAAGGTTTCACTTGGTGAACTGCACCACCAAAAAATCAATGATAGTCCAATTAATTTTTTTTAAAAAAAAAGAAGAAGAAGAAGAAGAAGATAAGAACATTGATGGGGATTGGCGAGGGGTGTGTGTAGAGAGAGAGAGAGAGAGAGAGAGATAACCTGCCCTCAAGCACTTGATCTAACAAATTGAGATGGTGGGACTCAGTTAAGAGCCCCTCGGAAGGCAGCTCACCCATGTAAACGATATAAACCTGCATTTAATATAACAATTCATCATCCTAGCCTGATCAAGCGACGAATTGCTTTGGAAACAAGGGCTATAGTTCAATAGTTGCATCTTTTGTCCATCTATATATATATATATATATATTGGTGAGTTTAAGTTGATAAGAAAAAGTTCAGCTCAATATATATATATATATATATCATGCTTAGGCCCTCCTTTTACCTTAAACAAGAATTACAATACTTATATCAATTCCATGAAATAAGTGTACCACATCTCCTACTAAATATATATATATATATCATGCTTAGGCCCTCCTTTTACCTTAAACAAGAATTACAATACTTATATCAATTCCATGAAATAAGTGTACCACATCTCCTACTAAATTACATTATCAAAAGCAACTAGGCTTATAGCAAGAGGCTGTATACTCGTAGCCCTTTGTGCCAAAAGTGTAAACCGGTGCGCAGAGTAGATTAGATCATTCTTGTTAGCACTTTCAAACTTCAAACATATCTAACCCAATCTTAATAGATCTCCCACATTATAAATACCAAACTTCAATTTCCTATGATTGCACCACCTAAAAATAAATGATGGTTAAGAAAAGGGGTGTAGCCATTTAGACAATCTCTAATTTACTGGTTAGGACATTGTTGGATTGCTAACTTCAAATGTCTCATTTCCTAACATAGCATAGGTTTTGATGAATTTGTGCACATAAAAATTATTAATTTATATTTTCTCTTTTACCAATTAACATAATATTTTAATTCCCAAAACTTTGCACTATTTTTTTAATCATATTTATTGAATTGCTAATTGAGTCACATAGAAACTTCTTCGAGAGTCTCGAGTCTTTGAGATTTTATAAGTTGAGAGAGAAAGGAAAAGATTCTTATTATCCATTAGTTGCCAAGAAGACCTACTTAAAAGATAAAAATGCAAGAAAATATCCATCTATATATCTTTTTTTTTTCTAAAAAATTCTATTCTTACATAGATTTATCTAAATTTTCTAACCTGTCTTTTTTCACGAGCTTCAGCAGAAGATGCACGTAGAGAGATGGCGATGAAGGCGGTGAGGGCAACGAGTAGCCATGGTGCAGAGCTTTTAGCAGCCATACTACTAGGCTTTGTACACTTCAAGAAAATCAAGGCGTGCGAACTCGAACTCAGACGGAGCAATGATTCACATCTATATATATAATACATCAGTAATAACTAAAGTTAGCGCCTCTCAATACCTTTCTAACCATATTTTCTACTATGATAAAAACAAATCATTGCTAAATCAAAATAGTTGAAATATTATGGTTATCGGAAACAGATACGTTGAGATCACAGCTTAGGCTTATTCTTCAAGCTTATCCATAGCAGAAAAATATATAGACATTCTTACTGCTCAAATAAGACTGGATGAAAATATTCTTATCAATAATTTGTTTTTTTACCTTTAACATGTGTGTCTTCTTTTCTCTATCTACACTGCGGCATCGCTCTCCATTATGCGGTCGGATCTATGAGACCGGTTCATGGGAGCTAGAGCTTTGACACCGGTGTTGTCGTTACTTCGTGAATATTCTTTTACCAGATTTATTTGCTCTTACTCTTTAATCTTAACAATAAAAGATTACGCGCATCCTGACTTCGAAAAGAAAAGCCCTTTTCTTTTTTTAAGTTGTTAGATCCCAAGTTTCTCTTGTATTAAATTATCATCCCATCGCTCTTATAAGCGTCCTGCTGATAGCCTTGTCAAGGCCCTTTGTCCTAATTGCTGTTTCCGAAGAAGACATCACGAAAGTGCACTTTTATTTTATTTTATTTTTTTCTTTCCGGATATACCTGCTTTTGTTTAATATGGTTTAATATAAAAATTTGTTGTGCTATTATTGATATCGTTATAATTTTTTTGTTAGCCAATGACGAAAGATGGATTAGAAAATCTAGATAAATCTATATAACAATAGTGTTTTCAAGAATATATATATATATATATATATCTTTCTGTATTTTTATTTTTAAAGTAGATCTTCTTGGGTAGCTAACGATCATAAAGATCCTTTTGTTTGTAATTGATGAGAATAGGCCTGTTGAGTTCATAGGTGGTGGAATGGATTGAGCTATTTTGTACTAGCTTATATAAATATAATTAAAACATATGCATAAAAAACTATATAAAAAGTTAGACTACAAAAACAAATATATTAAGTTATTTTAAAAATCAATAATTTTAAAATTAATGATAAATCATGCAAATAAAAATCTATATTAACATGACTTATATCACAAAAAATTTTAAGAAACAAAATGATAAGAACGATCTCCAATTGAAGCATATTAACAATAACCCTAAAAGCTCCATCCGAAACTTGTGAACAATAACCGGAAAGCATCAAATGTCTCCCGCTTTTATTTTGTTCTGCTTAAGTGACGAAACTAGCATTGAGTTTATTTTCAAACACCAGTGCAAATTAAGGTTCTCGGGCATCACTGAAGACATTGAGTAAGCACGCTAGCCTATTATACATCCATAAGTTACAGTAACTGAGCTCTTATGTAAGATGGACGTACGATGGTGTTTCAGTATAAAATATAACAGATGTTGCGTAGAGCAGCATGGCAATATCCTCAAAACCAGCTAATAATATGATAGGCTAGAAATTGTAGGGTCTAGTACCTTCAAAGTATACGGCTCCATAGTCATTCCATTGCAAAATTGGTGGGATCTGCTATTAGTCTCAGTCCTTTTCTTTTCTGCCCTTCGGAAGAAATCAGCTCATCTGGTCAGCAGCAACATTCTAGTTCCCCTACATTTAGAATACCAATATGGCGTTGTCTGTAGGCAGTTCTTTCATTAGAATCCTCTGCTACTTCCACCTAAGGAATGGAGGACCTATCTCTGTTGAAGTAGAAGCAATGGAGGATTGTTAGCTAACAATTTCCCATTCGTCCATATAGAAACAATACTCACAATCTCATTTCATCTCTCTCTTCATGCAGGACAATAAAATATACAATTTGACGAAAATTCACAAACAGTGTAACACGCAGTGGAAGTGTTGCATTAAGTTAACGCATAACTAACGTAGCACATAGTCAATCTAATCTCGTTTGTGTCCTATAAAATTCAATAACACCGAACTAAGTACTTTCAACCCCTCAAAAGACTTAATTTTGAGCAATACTTAAGATTACCAAATCAAATATCTTTAGCCATAATCATATACAACTTATGCATATAATAACTCGGGCTATAGATCACAACTCAAGGTGCATTCGCAATAATTTTTTAAATACTTGTATCAATTCATCTTTGTTTAGTTAATTTTCTAATATTATCCCATATGGCTGTAAGAGGTCGCCGGTAAGAAAGAAGGAAGAGCGAGGGAAAGAGATTGAGATCTTTCGTGTTCGTTTGCATCTTTTTGTAAACAGAGACTTACTTTTTTTATATTTAGAACAGCGCAAAGCGGCCAACGCCCATGGGCATCATCTCACAATGAGCGATGGACCATGTAGGCAGATCCGAAGTGAACGCATGATAGGATTATGTTCTTAAACCATGGTTTAAACGTCAGCTGCTTTATTTTCCGATTGAAACAAGCATCTACCATGAGAAAAATTGGCCACTTAAGTTTTAAAATTCTCTTACCATGATATCCAGCAAGGGTTCTACCACCCACCATAGTCTTGAGGCTTATGTTTGCATCTGTGCTCAGGTATGTGCTCATCTTCGCATCCCATTTATCTCAGCATTTTGCTTCTTGACTAGTCCGATTAAACGCCCGACACAACATACACCAGTCGGTACTTTCACAATGCACCATAGATGGCAACACTTCAATCCTAGGATGCTACCCATAAGACGAAGTATGAGATGCTTTGCTCCACGAGATCCAATTTTACGAAAGCAAAACAAACGCACGCTGGTCCCACCATTCAAACACCATCATGCCACCGAAGGCACCAGCATTCATTAATTTGCAGTCAACACAGCTACCCATACAATTTATACAACAGCATAGAAAGTAGCAGCCAAACCAAACCGATGCACTGGCAGACCATATCCATCTCAGCCCATCAAAATTGCATCAGGGAAAAGGCCAAGAGGAAAAATTAAACAAAATAACTTACTTATATATAATAAATGCATTCGCTCCACCGTAATAAACTCGCACCGTGATCCGGAGAAAATAGCTTGGCCTGCAGGATTTCCCTCCGTGACGAATGTGTAGGTGCGGATGGGAAGTGTAGGCATCAGGTTGAGACTTGAGTTCGCCGGGGCCGGCATGTGGGATGAGACAAATGATGACTTGATTTAGTCCTAGTTTAATTAAAATCAGGACTTTTAAACATAGTTATCAGAAGCAAACCGGATGTTAATTCGATCAAAGGGGCAGAATCACTGGATCACCGGCCCAACCATATATAATACTAATAAATGCATTATGTCATAAAAATCACATAAAACAATAGATCCCATTGATAAAGAACTTTATTTAGCACTGATTCTATGTGGTTCAAGCTTTATATCATAAAGCACCATAGAAGTTTGAAAATTTAGATACCACTATGTGTCCTATTTCAGACACCGACGGCTATGATATACTTGAGAAAGAAAAGCATTTATTAGGTGTCACACAAATGGTGAACCGCAGATCAAAAATAGCTATTGATGTTTGAAATAGAGAAGCATGAGGCCTTTCGAATTGGCATGGTACTGCTATACAAAGCTTATACCATAAAGGATTCGATTCTGACTTTATTCTCTTTACCTCAATTTGGCTGTCTAATCCCATATTCCCTCACATGTTAGTGGAGATTTCTCCAATGGAATGAGTAGCCAAGTAACTAAACTAATTAGGTTTCCCTCAAATTGGTTACCTCCACATATTTTCACTGGCTTGGCCTATTTGGTTCATTAGAATGGTCCTTTAAAATTAGAAATAAAATCACTATATTTGATTCCAAGTGTTTGTTTAGCTAAAATTAGAATTCAATTTTGATTCCATCTAAAATTGGAATTATGTATTGAAAGATTTAGAATTCAAATGCTTTACTCACGATTGCAAATCCATTCCAACCCGTTATAACACAACATACCCTTCTCTCATTTTCTTTTCATCAACATCCCTTTTTTCTTCTTCTTACCTGATACCTCCTATGCTGTTCAACCTGCCAATGAAGGTAAACCAATCCCTATTTTAATATTTTTGACCACTTCCTACTAAATTTCGAATAATTATGATAGAATTTACTTGATATTTTTGATAAAATCTATTTTTTCTTTTTTGAGTTTTACTCATAGTAGATTTGATTTCTTTGATATCCTCCATAATTTTTCGTGCATTTCCAACTAACGCATCTAAAAATCCAACGTATCTAAGTTTCTAATTCTAATTATGATCTCCATGTGAACCAAATGGACTTGATTTTGATTTCAATGAAATTAGATTTCGATTCCAATTTCGATTATGATACTAAACCAAAGGACTCCTTAGTTTCCATTTATTTAAAGCTAGATTTATCCTTAGTTTCTATTTAGAGCAATACAGTAGAGGAAGACATGAAAAGATTATAATTGAGTAAAAGTATTTGTGATGATTTTTTTTTCCCTACGGACAAACATTTTACTCCACACTCTCTTCTCAGGACACCTACATATTTATAATTATATGACAATAATATGTAATTTAACATTATTTACTTCTTTATCTCTCCTATTTGTAAGGATTAAAAAGTAATTTCATGAAATGGTTTGAACTCTAAAATCATTTAATATGTATTCTTTTGAACTAACATTTAGAACTTGGTATTTAAAAATAAAAAATCATTGAAATAGAGTTTAAAGTGGATGTGGATCCTTAACTTTTTAAATTGACAATAGCTCTCTTAACCACTTAAACGCACCATCAACTACAATAGAAAAAATAAACTTTATTAAATATTTTATTCTTTTGAATATTTTTAAAACTTCACCGTATGTTTCTGTAATATAATAGTTTTCAAAGGAATTATAAGATCCATAATTATTTTATATGATAATTAAAGAATAGTGTAAATGCAAAACCATGCAATTAAAAAAGTACTCCTTAAAATAGAATATTTTTGAATAGTTATATACAATTATTATATTATATCTAACCATTATAACTTAGCATTTTAAAACATCTATAATTTTTGCCTGATTCAATTGATTAACCTGGTAGTTATATTATGACTTGATGATTAAGCCTCTTGGTCGAATAGGTCTTCCATCTATATTTAATAATTATGCATTATTAACTTTTTGATGAATAATTGATACGACAAGTAATTATGGATTTTTTAAAATTTTAAAAAAGGTTTTACACAACTCTATGATAGTAATTAGCTTAACAACAATATCAAACCAAATATATATATATATGTGTGTGTGTGTTAGGCGGGGAGGGGGGCGGAGGGAGTAGTTTCACTTATCATCATTGTTGTCGTTGATGTTGTGTCATTATTATTTAATAAAAATTGGTATAGGATGCCAATTAATTATAAGACTTTTTCTAGGCCCATATAAAAAATTAAAATTTATGAATGCAAAGCAAAGTTATTTTTTTGTACATGCTTGTATATAGCAAAATTGTTACTATATTATCATTCACTTCATGGAGACAATGAAACTACACCAAACTCCAAGGCTAGGCTCAACATTCTTAGTTGGGGCCTAACTATCGCAAACAAAGGAAAGGGGTCTCAACTTCCTCTCCACATAATTTTGATCCAGCCAGAATAAGAGCACTCAATTGCAAAGTTGCATCACCCACCAACAATCCAAGCATCAATATGGCTAAATAAAGGGCAAATAGTAATCTTTCCCTTTTTCTTCTCTTTCCTCTTTAATCTAATCCACCAATACAACCAAGCCCTCTCTCTCCCTCTCTCTTTCCCTCTCTCTCTCTCCCCTCCCTCCCCCTTACCCCTTATCTCATGTACCCCTTATCTCATGGCCAAGATCATTGTCTCCACATTCACGAACCTTCTAAGATCGTACCCCTTACTTCTTATCTCGTGATCAAGATCAGTATCTCCACCTTAACCAAAGGCTACCGCTTTCTCCTTCTCCATCATGAAAGAGAGATGACATAAGGCCATGATCCTCTTTATCTTACTCTATCTCCTCTTTATCTTGCTCTATCTGCATTTAGCATAACACAGAGAGGGGGCACTCTCCCTATCTCTTTCTCCTTCTCCATCATGGAAGAGAGATGACATTAGGCCATGATCCTCTTTATCTTACTCTATCTGCGTTTAGCATAACACAGAAAGAAAAACAGAGAGGAGGGTAAGAGAGAGGGAGGGTGAGAGAGAGAGGAGGGAGAGAGGGCTTGTGCCCCCTCATCATTGATGATTTCTACCATGAGATGAGGGGTCTCATAAGGTGAGGAGAAAGAAAGGAAAAGGAGGAGAGAGAGTGCATGATGGCTTTGATGGTTTGATTAGGGGAGAAGAGTGGCTCACCCTTTGCATCAACCAAGTTGGATCAAGTCCTTAGTTGAGGTGAAGTTGGGCGAGGTCTTAGTTGAGATTGTTTGAATTGAGATACTTAACCCTCATCTTATCCCTGAGCTTCTAAGTAGCCTCCCAATCAAACCTTGACATGAGGTATCTTAGGACTTCTACCCACACTCTGAATTGAATGTTCTTCATAAATGAAATCTAATCTTACAAAGTTAGAGCATGCTATTTTGATGGGCCCACAAACCAAAGTCTTAGAATTAAAATTATATCATACCTCAAGCTTATTATTTGGTCGGCCATGTGGTCACACATTCACTAAAGTCTTAAAGAGTATGTAAGATCTTAAATACTAAACCAGTATTTAATATTAGCATATACAAATGATAAATTACTAATAAAATATTTTATTTAGCATTTATATATCTATTAATATCTAACATTAGTTTAGAATTTAAGGCTTTGCATAATTGTTAAGATCATGCTTTGAGAATATGGGATCATGTCATGAGATCATGCCACAAGCAATTTTCACTTTGAAATAGTAAGAAACATAAGGATCCAAATTTCAGGGTCGATGACACCTAGTTTGACTGGAATGATGAGAAAGATAAGCTGATAAGATCAAACCTTTATTAATGCGAAACAATTCGAAACAATTCAAATGTTCCAATAAATGTTAAGAAAGGTAATTCTCCATATGAAAATTTTCTATAGAGGAACTACTGGGAATTAATAATCTTATCCATACACAATTATAGGGCTCCTCACACTGTGCTTGCCATCAGACCATATAACTGTCGCAGATGCAAGTGAAGTTATCCCATTCCCAGAAACTGTGACGACAAACTTTTTCTTCTCCTGCAATTTTCCAAATGATAATAGGTTGGGTTTTACGGTGACCTTTATTTTGGGATCTGATCTTATTCTTGCTGTGTATTTGGAATGAGCTTTGCCTACATTGGTAACGATTCTTGAGAAATTTCCTTTGAAGGGCATGCCTGGTACAACAGACATAGCCATAGAAGGATAGTTTAGATCCCTTGCACTTCCCCTTCCTCTCTTGGGACAGTTGCTCTTGCCTCCAGTTATGAGTCTAATCATGGACGCGTTGTAACCTTGGTCGCATAAAAACTTAACGTAGTCCCCTACGCTAGCATCATATATCAGACCGGGATCAACTGCCATTGCCGGGTTGACTTGGCCAGCACCATAAGCCAATTCAACATCCTCATGGAGTGAGGGATTCATCGGAGAAGCTACAGCACAAATCCAATTGCTTATTTGCAAACAATAGAGATAACGGTGTGCCATAGAATTTAAAGTTTGCAATCGAATGATAGGAGAATTAGGAGAATACCGGTCGTGATTAGAGCAGACATGATGGCTGCTGGAGACCACTTCGGGTGAAATGACTTCACATAAGCAGCAGCTCCGGATACATGAGGGCAAGCCATGGAAGTTCCTGATACGATGTTGTACGTCACCTTGCGCGTGTCATTCGCAGATGACATGGGAGCCTGGGGAGACCAGCCGGCCAAGATGTCGACTCCTGGTGCACTAATATCAGGCTGCAAGTATTTTGTCATTGTCAGCAAACCACGGATGATCACTGCCATCTAATTATGTGAGACAAACGCCTATAATTTTTAGGGATGGCAAATTGAACTCATGAAGCAAGTACCCACTCCATCTATCTTTCTACAGAAATAAAGATGAGAATGAAGATTAATTCTATCCCGCTGACAAGAATGAAAACGAGGATAGATCATATATATATTTGAAGGACATTCAATTTGTACTTTTAATTTAAATTTTAATTATTTTAATGATTATTATATCTTTAAGAGATAAATATTAAATTTATTTACATGCTTAGTGAGAATATATATATATATTATTATTTTATAATTTTTCTTGAAAATTTTAGGAGCAGGATGGATATGAGAGGGGTGGGGATGAGGTAGAAATGAGGGTTGAACGTGTGGTGTTTTATGGGGTCGGGATGTAGAGAATGGAGACATGACGGAAAAGGAGATCATCGTTGCTGCCACAACGGTCTAAGCCATGCCCCACGAGGAATAGAGAATTCGAGGAAACGAATTACCTTCAATATGTCTGGTGTGATCATATTTGGCCCTCTGGATGAGAATGAAGCAACAACAGGAGCTTTAGAATCATTGACGGTTTCACTTCTATGTATGCTACCCACAGGATTCCTGTTCCAAGACCATTTTGAAAGAATATATCATTACACGGCTCCTGGAACTCAGAAGAAAACTGGCCAGAATGTTAGGAACTAAACTTACTTCGTCTCTTGTATATACTTAATGATCTCCTTGCTTTCAGAATCGTTCACAACCACGGCTGGAAGAGGGTATGAGAACGAGTAATCAGGGGTGGGATCAAGGATCATAGCTGCTCCCTTAGCGCCAGCGAGAAATGCTCCTGTTCCATCGTCATTCATTATACACACAACTATTTTCCCTTTAACCGTGTCCTCCTCCACGTCCGAACAGTAACTGCAGGATAGAAGGGACAATGAAAATAAAAGCTGATGAGAGAAAGTTGTTGAGTTTTATTGGAAAATATAAAGAGGGATAGTGAGATAAACTAGCCTAATTGTTTTCATCATCCTAATGAAATATTATATGGGGAAAAGT
Source organism: Metroxylon sagu (assembly GCA_017589505.3). Taxonomy (NCBI): domain Eukaryota; kingdom Viridiplantae; phylum Streptophyta; class Magnoliopsida; order Arecales; family Arecaceae; genus Metroxylon; species Metroxylon sagu. Next base: position 991,360 of record JACVBY030000502.1, read on the forward strand.
AATGAGATAAACTAACATGACTACCTGGCATTAGAATATACCAAAGGGTATAACTTCTTCTCTGTGGGAAAAGTATTGATAGAAACTCCCTGTAGTTCAAACAAAAATCTTATAAGATTCATGTAATACATGCCACCATCTCTAAAACTCTCTGAAGATTGAGACAGCTAGAGACACAGGAAATCCAACTAATCCTAAGGAACTTCACTTACCACAACGGTCGTTCGATCTCCTATTACCAATTTGTCTATGAAGCGTCTATCAATGCTACTAGCTGCTGCAACCACCATCCATGGTGCAACGTTGGAAACTGACCCACGAGGCGGTCCTTCGTTACCTCCTGAGGCTGACACGAGGATCCCTTTCTTCATTGCATGGAAGGCTCCAATGGCTATTGAGTCAAGGAAGTAGTCCACAGGATATTCTCCTCCAACTGAAATGGATATGATGTCAACCCCATCGGCAATGGCATCATCGAATGCTGCTAAGATGTCCTGCTCTGTGCATGATTTCGAACATATTTTGTACGCTGCAATCCTGGCGGATGGCACTGCACCTCGTGCGGTGCCTCCAGCAAGGCCGTATAGGCTTGCATTTTGGACGCCACGACCTGCCGCAGTGGATGCAGTGTGGGTGCCATGGCCTATAAAATCTCGTGCAGAGGTTTCACCGTCCGAGGAATTGTTCAAGATATTGTAGTAACGTGCTCCGATAATTTTACTAAGGTAACACGATAACCATGAGCTTAACGATTAATGCAACCAATAAATGAAAGCTACGCTCTATATGAGGGGCACGGTGAAAGGGGAATGAAGGAAATAAGAAGTAATACGTACTTGTTACATTTTAAACCTACGCATGCACCCTTCCATTTACTTGGTGGTGGTCCAAAACCTTCATCGCTAAAAGATTTAGATTCTGGCCAGATCCCAGTATCGAGCATTCCAATAATAACATCACTCTCCAAAGCTGGGCTTCGCGTTACGGTCTGAGGGAAGTGTAAGAAATCCCATGATCTTGTGGTGTGGGGTTTGAGGTTCTTGCTAGGGAAAACTGATACTATGCCTTCCATACCTTCAGATTTTATTAGCAAAAAGGGATGAGAAAAGTATAGTTAAAGAAACGAAGCAAAAGACGTAGCAATAAGACCACATACAATTTTTCACTACATGGCAGAATAAACACTCCCAAGGCCATTACAACTCTATTCTCTTGAGGAGAACATCATCTTTTTCTGTTTGAGTGGATAATTTAGAAGAACATACCAGCTAGTTTTTCTTTCTCTCGGTTGGTGAGCTTCGCTGCAAATCCGTTAAAGCTCCTTCTATAGCTATAGAGCAAGGTTTCACTGGCCGAACTGCACCACCAGCTCCAAAAAATCAATGTTAATCCAAGTAAAAAAAATAAAAAATAAAAAAGAAGTAGAAGAAAAGATAATCGATGGTTTGCTGGCTAGGCTTGGCAGGGGTGTGTGTGTGTGTGAGAGAGAGAGAGAGATAACCTGCCCTCAAGCACTTGATCTAGCAAGTTGAGATGGTGGGACTCAGTTAAGAGCCCCTCGGAAGGCAGCTCACCCATGTAAACGATGTAAACCTGCGTGAAATATAGCAATTCATCATCTTAGCCCGATCAAGGAACCAATTGTTTTGGAAACAAGGCTATAGTTCAGCAGTTGCATCTTTTGTCTTTTAGAAGCATCTACTCTTGGATCTTTTAGGGGGAGGGGTGTGTGTGTGTATTGAACTGAACTTTTTCCCATCAACTGAAACTCAACAACATATATCATGCTTGGTAGAAAGCGTCTTTTCAAGCATTTGATATTGATAATTGTAACCCTACCTTCCCTTTCTTCTTAAAAAAAAAAAGGAAATTATATCCTTATTTTAGTCGATAAAAGTTGGTGGGCTAAGGCCCTCCTATTTCCTTAAAAAAAGCTATAATGCTTGCATCATTTCAATGAAATAAGTGTAACCCATCTTCTACTAAATTAAATTATCAAGAGCAAAGTCTATGCTATCAACTAGGCTTATAGCAAGAGGCCGTATGCTCGTCTAACCCTTGGTGCCAAAGATTGTAGACTGTGCTAGTGTAGATTAGAACATTTTTGTAAGCCCTCTCAAACTTCAAACATATCTAATCCAATCTTGATAGATCTCCAACATTATAACTACAAAGGTCCAAATTTTTATGGATGCACCACTTAAAAATAAATGGTGGCTAAGAAGAGAGGTGTAGCCATTTAGACAATCCCTAATTTACTAGTTAGGACATTGTTGGATTGCTAACTTCAAGAGTTATTCAACTCAGATACTTGGCTATCTAACTTAGTAATTAGATTGAGTTTTGGATAAATTAGTTAGTCACCTTGACCTAATACCCCGCCTCCTATCTCCCTTGACCAAAAAAAAAAAATCCTAATACACATATATCAATATATGTTGGACCAAAGAATTAAAAATTTTAATATAAAAACTTTAAAAAAATACAATGATAATAATAATAATAATAATAAGAGAAGTAACAGCAACTAAAATGAAAATACAAGAAAAATAAACAAAAAATAATATGACTAACCTGTCTTTCTTCATGAGCTTCAGCGGAGGATGCACGTAGAGAGATGAAGATGAAAGCAGTGAGAGCAATGAGTAGCCATGGTGCAGATCTCTTGCTAGCCATACTACTAGGCTATGTAAGCTGTAAGAAAATCAAGGCGTGAAAACAAGCTGAGCAACATTCACATCTATATAATACATGCAATAACTAACGATTTCTGCTATGATAATGACAGGTCATCTCTAAAACAAAATAATTGGAATATTATGGTTATTCGAAATAAATTAGTTGAGATCTTATTCTTCAACCAAAAAAAAAAAAATTATGCATATATATCACGGATAAATCATCTCGAAATCAAAATATTTGAAATATTATAACTATTCGAAGTAGATCAATTGAGATCACAGCAGCTGAGGCTTATTCTTCGGACTTATCTATAACCAATATATATATATATATCTCGAATAAATCATCTCTAACTAAAAATAATTGAAATATTATGGTTATTCGAAATAGAATTGGTTGAGATAACAACTTAAGCTTATTCTTCAGGCTTATCTATAGCAGAAAATTATACATACATTTTTATTGCTCAAATACCACTGGATAAAAATATTCTTCTCAATAATTTGTTTTTTCTTTTCTCAATCTACGCTACGACGTCGCTCTCCGTTATGTGGTCGGATCTATGAGGCCGTTTCATGAGCCCTAGAACGTGACACCAGTGCTGTCATTACTTGGTGAATATTCTTTTATCAGATTTATTTGCTGTTACTCTTTAATCTTATTAACAAAATATTAGGCGCATCCTGACTTCAAAAAGGAACAGTCCATTTTATTTCAGCAGAACCCAAGTTTCTCCGGTATTAAATTATCAGCTCCTGTCGCTCTTATAAGCGTCCTGCTGGTAGCCTTGTCACCATCACACGGCCTTTTTTGCCAGGCTAGCTTGGGATTGCTGTTTCTGAAGAAGAACACATCATGAACGTGTACTTTTATTTTTTTTTTATTTTATTTTTCCTTGCCTGATATATCAGCTTATGTTTAATATGGTTTAATATAAAAATTTGTTGTACTATTATTGATGTCGTTATAATTTTTTTTGTTAGGATTCGTCCGTGTGATAAAGATGTACGATGGATAACTAAATAAAGCTAATCTATTATTTTGGTAGCACCTCTAGTGCATCCTTTCCGGCAGATCGGAACTTCAGATAGGGTAGGCTGTGCTTTCTGTTTGCTTACGCACTAATAATATCTTCAGTTGATGCGAACAGCTGTCTTTTATCTCTAACTCTCCGCTGAAGCCAATGATGGTTAGAAAATCTAGATAAATCTATACAAGAACAGATTTTTCAAGAATATATATATATATAGATGGATATCTTTCTGTATTTTTATTTTTTAAGTAGGTCTTCTTGGGCAGCTAATGATCGTAAAGATCCTTTTGTTTGTAGTTGATGCGAATAGGCCTGTTGAGTCCAGGGATGGTGGAATAGGTTGAGCTATTTTGTACTATAGCCTATTTAAGTATAATTAAATATATACATAAAAAAGTATATAAAAAGTTAGACTACAAACACAAATATATTATGTTATTTTAAAACTAATGATAAATCATGCAAATCTATATTAACATCACTTGTGAACAATAACTGGAAAGCATCAAATGTCTCCAGCTTTTATTATGTTCTACCTGAATGATGAAACTGGCACTGAGTTTATTATCAAACACCAGTGCAAATTAAGGTTCTCGGGCATCACTGAAGACATTGGGTAGAATATAACTCTAGTCGATGACATATCAATAACATACAGTAACAAAGCTCTCATGGAAGATGGTGTTTCAGTAAGCCACTAAAAAATATGATGTTTGCATCTGTTCTCAACGTTTTGCTTCTTGACTAGTCCACTGACAATTATTCACCTTTTTCCCAAAAAAAAAAAAGCTGATAATTAATTCCCAAGTTTCACGACTCAATGCCTGGTACAACGTACACCAATCAGTATTTTCACAATCCATCATAATTGGCATCACTTCAATCCCTGGATGCTACCTATAAGACAAAGTATGAGATGCTTTGTTCCACGAGAACTAATTTTGCAAAAGCAAAACAAACGAACGCTGGTCTCACCATTTAAGCACTATCATGCCACAGAAAGCACCAACATTGCTCAGTTTGCAGCAAACACAGCTACCCCCCATACAATTTATACAACAGCATAGAAAGAAGCAGCCAAACCAAACTGATACTGGCAGACCATATCCATTGATGGGTTTTTGAAAATATTTTGGAGAAGAGATCAAGGTAGAAAAATAGAGAGGAAGAGTTTTCTTTTCACAAAAAAAAACAGATCTAGGGTTTATCCACACACTCTTAAAATTCTGGTTCTACAATATTTTAAACATAATGCCCCTCTTACATGTGAGGCTACCACACCCTGCATAAGTTTATACATTAAAACATAAAGCCACCATAATAACATAAGTTTAACTATATATAAGCCCAACATATATTAAACCAGAACTAAAACATAGCACTTAGAAATTAATAAAAACAAACATTACATTTTAACACTCCCCTTTAATGGTTGTTCTTGGATGCCTATGAGATCTATAAAGTGAATGAATTTCTCCTTGGGTAGCGCCTTGGTGAAGATATTTGCAACTTGGTCTTAAGTCCTCATATACATCACTTGAACTTTTTTTCCTTCTACCACATTTCTTATGAAATGATATTTGATTTTGATGTGCTTGGTGCGGCTATGATAGATAGGATTCTTTGTCATAGAAATAGTAGACTTATTGTCACATAGTAGTGCAGTAGCTTCTTCTTGCTTCTCACCCAGATCTTCAAGAATTCTTCTCAACCAAATTATTTGTTGTGCTGCCAAAGTAGCTGAAACATATTCAGCTTTCAAAGATGATAATGCCACAGTATCTTGCTTCTTGGATGCCCAAGATATGACACCATATCCAAAAAAGAATACATAGCCTGATGTGCTCTTCATATCATCAATGCTTCCGGCCCAATCACTATCACAAAACCCAAATAACTTCACATTATCATTCTTGTTTCTTTCGTATATGATCACATAATCTTTAGTGCCTTTGATGTATCTCAAAACTCTTTTTGCTTGTCCAAAGTGAACCTTGCTTGGTCTTTGCATGAATCTAGAAAGTAAACTTGATGCAAACATTATGTCTGGCCTTGTAATTGTAAGATACAACAAGCTTTCAATAATGCTTCTATATAGTTGTGCATTGGCTTCACCACTTTTATCTTCTTTCATGAACTTCTCATTTACCACCAAAGGTGTTTCCACAACATTGCAATTTTTCATTTTGAACTTCTTGAGAATGCCTTCTACATACTTCTTTTGACAAATAAAGATGACATCTTTTCCTTGAATGATTTCAATTCCCAAAAAATAATGGAGCAAATCCATATCATTCATTTCATATCTTTTCATCATATCACTTTTGAAAGTCAAAATCATATTCTCATTGTTACCGGTAATAATTAAATCATCAACATAAAGAGAGACAATAAGAATATCATTACCTTGCTTCTTCACATAAAGTGTTGGTTCACTTAGACTTCTTAAAAAACCTTTTTCATTGAAGTAAGTATCAATTTAAGAGTACCATGCTCGGGGTGCTTGCTTCAACCCATACAATGCTTTCTTCAACTTGTATACCTTGCTTTCTTGACCTTTAATGATGAAGCCTTGAGGTTGTTCAACATAAATTTCTTCTTCCAATACTCCATTCAAGAATGCCGACTTTATATCTAGTTGGTGTAGTTTCCAACTTTTATGTGCTGCCATAGAAATGAGAGTTCTAATTGTATCATGTCCAGCAACCGGTGCAAAAGTTTCTTGATAATCAATCCCTGATAGTTGGGAGTATCCTTTTGCTACCAATCTTGCTTTGTGTCTTTGAATGGACCCATCCGGATTATGTTTTGTCTTGTAGATCCACTTCAAGCCAATGACTTCCTTATCAATTGGTTTTTCTACTAACTCCCAAGTTGTGTTCTTCTCAATCATATTAATTTCTTCTTGCATTGCCTTGTTCCACACTTCTTCATGCATAGCATTTTCATAAGTTTCGAGCTCAATAATGCAAAAATTACAAGTGGCATAAATGTCACTTAGGCTTTTCATTCTTATGGGAGTAGAACTTAGAGATAAACTTGAGCTTGAGGTGGGTGATGGACTTACATTTAGAGAAGTTTGTGGTGAACCTTCAACCTCATTTTCTTCATTTTGAGCATCATGAATTTCTTCATCAAGAGAAATAATATTTTCTTCAACTTTCTTTTCCTTCCAATCCCAAGCATCTTTCTCATTGAAAAGAACATCTCTTCTTATGATCACCTTATTGTGCTTCAAGCTAAAAAGTTTGTAGCCTTTTGATTTAGAACTATATCCAACAAAGATGCATTTTTCACTTCATCAAGTTTGTATCTCCTCTCCTTTGGAATATGTGCATAGCACACACATCTAAAGACTTTGAAATGCTTCACCGAAGGCTTTCTACCGGACCAAGCTTCAAATGGTATCATATTTTGGAGAGCTTTTGTTGGACATCTATTCATCAAGTACACCACTGTATACACCGCTTCTGCCCAAAAAGAATTTGGAAGGCCTTTGTCTTTGAGCATAGATCTGGCTATCTCAACAATAGTACGGTTCTTTCTTTCAGCAACTCCATTTTGTTCTGGTGTATAGCCAACGATCAATTATCTTTGCACACCAACATCTTCACAAAACTTCTCAAATTCATTTGAGTTGTATTCACCTCCTCGATCACTTCTTAGCACCTTGATGTAGTGCTCACTTTATCTTTCCACAAGATTTTTAAACTTCTTGAAGATAATGAATGCTTTGGATTTATGTCTCATAAAGTACACCCATGTCATCCTTGAATAATCATCAATAAAAATAATGAAGTAGATGTTACCGTCATAAGGAGTTTTCATGGGTCCACATATGTCGATGTGAATAAGCGCAATGGTGCTTTGGCTTTCCATACATGCTCCTTTGGAAATGCCTCTCTATGTTATTTTCCAAGTGCACATCCTTCACAAGGTTCTTCCTTATCATGTATTGCTGGTAGACCATATACCATATTCTTTTGATGTAAACTTCTTAAGCTTTGAAAATTTAAGTGCCCAAACCTTTTGTGCCATAACCATGACTCATCATTCACTTCCATCTTCCATGCAACATTCTTTGCATAATGAAAAATAAGAGGAAAGCTTCTATTTTTCTTCATGTTGATATTTGCCATAAGTTGCTTTTTCACCCCTTTGTCATATATCTTGCAACCATTGTTTTCAAAATGCACCATGTGCCCATGCTCAATCAATTGTCCAACACTTAAGAGATTTTGTCTCAAGTCTGAAACAAGTAAAACATCATGGATGAACTTCCTCCCTTTCTTTGTATTGATTGCAATTGTGCCTTTGCCTTTTGCTTGGACTAGTACACTATTTCCCATCTTTACTTGTGAGATTGAAGAACTATCAATGTTCACAAAGATGGATTTGTCACCAATCATATGGTTGCTGCATTCACTATCAAGATACCATACATCATTCCTTTGCTCCTCCGCAGTTTGACATGCATAAAATGTGCTTTGCTCACCTTCATTTTCTTCGGAGAAGTGTGCTTGCTCACTTGTTTGGTACCTACAATCTTTTTGAATATGGCCAAACTTTTTATAATTATAACATTGAGGTTTTCCCTTAAACCAACAATCTTTTTCAACATGAGAAGACCTTTTACATATATTACACCTTTGTTGAGTACTCTCATCATTTTGTCTTCTTGGAAGGTTATTTCTTTGCCTTCCTCTACCTCTTCCTCTCATATTTCTTCCTCCTCCTTTGCTTTAGTTTTCACCTCTAAATGACTCTCTTTTAACTTGTGCATGACTAGATGATTCTCTTTGAGAACTTTTGTCAAACACTTTGAGTTTAGAATGAAAGGCACTTTCAATTGATGATTCTTTATGCCTAAATAACCTTTGCTCATGAGCCTCAAGAGATCCCATCAACTCATGAATACTTAACATAGAAAGATCTTTAAATTCTTCAACAATTATAACTATTGTATCAAATTTTAGAGGCAAACTAGCTAAAATTTTTTCACATATTCTTTGCTCGGTGATAGTTTCACCATAGCTTTTCATTTGATTAACAATCTTCATGATTTTGGAGAAGTAATCCTTTAATTTCTCATTTTCTTGTATTCTCAAATTATCTAACTCTCTTCTTAGAGTTTGAAGTTTGATACCTCTCACCTTGGTGTTTCCTTGAAATTCCTCTTGCAAGATGTCCCATGCCTCCTTTGATTTAGTGGCTCTAATGATTCTTGGAAAAATCTTGTCAGGCTTGTTGGATGAAGAGCAGAGCTTTAGCATCCTTCTTTTTATAGTCCTTCAATTGCTCCTTTTGTTGGTTGGTTGGAGCAGATGGCTCTTCATACCCATTCTCCACTAAATCCCAAATTTCTTGTGAAATAAAAAGGGTCTTCATTTTGATACTCCAATAATCATAATTTTCTCCATACAAAATCTGTTTAAATCTCTCGTGGCCTTTACGCTCCTAGTACTTGTCTGGGGCACGATCCCATCGCTATTGTTTTTATCTTTACCCTCAGAAATGACGTGCTTGACAAGCTCGCCGGGAAGGACGAGCCAAACGAAGGTCTGGATCTCATGGGAGATAATGGTCAACTACGCGTGGAAGAGGAGTACCGTGTTACTAACTGGCGGACGCTCGCTCTGGTCTTGTGCTGGGATCTCATCTCATCTCTCCTCAGGCGGAGAGGGATGGCGAAGGAAGGGAGGGTGCATCCCAACTGTATCAACGCCTCCAATCCCAACCATGAATGCGTCGACTACTGCCTTCGTTAAATCGCCGAAGCCAAAGATCGTGCTAATGATGATCAGAAATTATTAGAGGATAATGCCAAGGAACCAAAGGAGAAGATAGTGCTTCCCAATTGCGTAAGCATCCAATCCATATCACGAATGCTCTGAGTTCTGCTTCAAAAACATCATGGAAGGCAAAGGATCGGAACACGAAGACCGGTCAATCAGAACTACAGCAAGAGAATGGTGCTCCTTTGACCTTTGATGGCTCTGATACCAATTTTTGATGGGTTTTTGAAAATATTTTGGAGAAGAGATCAAGGTAGAAAAATAGAGAGGGAGAGTTTTCTTTTCACAAAAAAAAATGATCTAGGGTTCATCCACAGACTCTTAAAATTCTGGTTCTACAATATTTTAAACATAATGGCCCTCTTACATGTGAGGCTACCACACCCTGCATAAGTTTATACATCAAAACATAAAATCACTATAATAACATAAGTTTAACTATATATAAGCCCAATATATATTAAATCAGAACTAAAACATAGCACTTAGAAATTAACAAGAACAAACATTACATTTTAACATCCATATCAGCCCATCAAGATTGCATCAGGGAAATATCCAAGAGGAAAAAATAAACAAAATAACTTACTTACAATAAATGCATTCGCTCCACATAAGAATTTAGCAGCCATCTGTTTAGAGACTCCCCATATCCCACAAAGCACACTGAGTTGCCATTTTCAGTGAAGAAGGGAAACTGGGATTGATTGAGCAGCTCCTGGACAGACTGCCTGACAAATGACAACCCTGTAACCTTGCTTCGCCTGCGCCAACCCGTAATAATATCAATCCACCGGCGACCAATGCCTGAGGCTACCATCTGCCTCTGAAACCATGCGAGAGTCCTTGATAATGCTCTGTCGTTGCAGTTCCCCCAGACATAACATGTAGGTTTACGAGCCAACATGAGGAGCTCTTCTCCCTGACTGTATCTGGATACACGGTTCCTCTGTGCCGCCGCATCCCATACCAACCCAGCCTCCTCCTTAAGGCCTGTCTCGTGAAGGAAATCTATAATGGCATCCAATGAGAGCCCTCTTACCCTCTCTGTCCTCAGGGCGGATCAGATCCAAGAAACCACTCGCATGGTCCCTAACACTTTGTCCACCTGGTTCTGCATCTAGCAATGAGCGAAGGAATGTACAGCAGTTAAGGAAAAGAGCATACGCTTGTAGAGAGGGAATCAGCCCTATTCGGAGCATGTTTTGAAGGTCATCATAGGCATTGGAGAACCTGAGCATCTTAAGAAATGCACTCAACAAGGAATTGCATGTGGGTTCAGTAGGCTGCAGGCCTGCATCAAGCATTGCTTGACGCCATGATCGAGCCCTGTCCACATTGCCAGCTTTGCCCCATAAGTCTACTAGATGACCATATACAGGTTCATCAGGAACCCAATCACGTTTCATCTCCAAAAAAACGGCTTTTGCTTCATCAAGACGCCCACACTGACCATAAACCTCCATAACAATGCTGCAGGTTATCTTATCAGGACGAAATCCAGCAGCCTGCACGTCCCTGTAAAGCTTCATCACACTGGTATGGTTCCTAGCTTGTGGCTGAAGAGCAATCATGATATTGTATGTGACCAGGTTCGGAACACAGCCCTGTTCAATCATCTCACAGAACAGCTTGTCAGCAGCAGCAAGATGCCCACCTTTTCTGAGGCAATTGACCATCGCACTGTATGTTAAAGTGTCCGGAGACAGGCCTATTTCTTACATTTGCCGATACAAGTCCGGTGCAACCTCCAAATATCCAGCTTTTGCATGGATATCAATGAGCATGCAGTAAGTCACTCGGTCAGGCTCATAACCAGCTGTCTGCATTTTCCTGGAACACTCTAACAGCCTCATCTATGTAATTAGCACGGCCATAGGCATGAATTAGACTATCAAAGTTGGGCGGCAACCATCCCTGATCTTCTCTTATAGAAGCCTTCTCATAGCACCGAACTGCCTTTCTTGGCCAAGGATACCAATCATGCTGGTATATGTATCAGGCTGACATTCTAACCATTTGAAAAACCCAAGAGCAACAGAGCGGTCACGGAGCAATTTAAGCACTTGATTTGCTTGCAATGCATCTAGTTTGAAATGTAGATTATCCAAAGCCTCTTGTGTCATTGGTCCCCATTTAACTGTTGTAATATCCGGTAATACGCCCTGAATTTATGGAACGACCAACAGATGGAGCACCTCCTGCATGCAATCTAAAAAACAAAAATTATTCTGGCTTAGAAGCAAAAACAAAAACAAAAAACAAAAAAAACAGAAAATGAAAGAAAAGATAAATTGTTTGTGTTGGCAATTGACGAAAACAGAGACCACCGGAGTTCACGGATCGAATCGAATCCCGAAATCTACATGAAGGAGTCTACATGCTCCTAGTTTGATTGCAATCATTCTATTATTATAATTGCAGAGGCATTACATAAGAAATACAACCCTCGGTAACAGAAACTTTGCATGGCAAAGTATTGTATATGTTTGGATGGTTATATATCTCATCTTAAACATGAAAGGCTATCTCTTATCTATACTGTCTATATAGCACCTAATAAGCGCTTTTTAATTTTTTAAATATATCACAGCCATTGAATAGGTATGGGCCGAGCGGCCATGAGTTGACTCTAAAAATTTCAAGTTTGAGAGAATATATATATATATATATATATATATATATATATATATATATATATATATATATATATATATAATAAGCTATACTTGGCTACACGATTCAGATTTAATCATTCTTTTAACCTTTAGATTTACATAAATCACAAATCTTAAAGATGAAAAAGATGAGGTGACTTTGAAATCCAACTTGGCTATATTTAAATGTAGCCAAGCCTGGTTTTAGTCACCTCTTTCATCCTTAAATCCACATAGTTCACTATCATGATCGCCAATCCCAAGCTCAGTCCAAGAACATCGCAATACGACTGCATACTTTTAAGTGAACCTAAGAGCACGTAAGGCCTACTAAAACTCAATATATATAACATAATGATAAACATTAATATCAGTAGTAGAAACTGAATCTATAAATCTTATAAGACTATCACAAATCATTAAACTAGTATATAAATATATATATATCTATCTCAATGTACATATCAATATATCAAATGATATGGTAAACTATATGCTACACTCACTCCTCATGCCCAACTCCCATATCTAAATCCAACAAATAAGCAGCGCCATCATCCTCTATAACATGGTAAAAAGGGGTAATAAACTAAAAACCTAATATAAATTCTACACATATCATTATAATATGCCAAGAAAATTAGAATGAATGATATAACAAAATATATTTTTATAAAACCTTTAAACCAATCAAGCCCAAATACAACATAAGTCAAATTAAAATGCCAAAATCATCCACATAACTATATATCCATATTACAATCTTTTGCACACTGAAGATATATACTGACAACCTAATCTGACAATATCGCACACACAGGTTGGTTCACATACTAATGCCCAGTGTATTAAACTCAATCATATCATATCCACAAACTCTACATCGGCTTCTTGTGATCCTCATATCCTTCTTCGGTGCGTTGGTACAGGTCAGTACAAAATTACACCAATACTATCCAAACTAGTGCCACATATCTACAGTAAATGTCAAAGTCAAATCCATAATCTCAACCAACCTCAGCACTGAACTATGTCACTCTGTATACTAAAGATACATACTGATAAATCTTATATCAGTAGTTCATATCTAACAACCTAACCTGTCAATATACGCACGCACAAGTTAGTTCCTATTCTAGTGCCCAACGTATTAAACTTAGCCACATTATATCCAGACACCATAGCTCGTTCTATATCAGCCTCTCACGACTCTTAAGCCCTTTTCCAGTATTGCTAGTCTAAACCAATAAGGAATCACAACAATATTGCTAAAACTAATACTACATATCAATAATAAAAAAAATCATACATATCTCAGTGACTAATCCACATGCCCACATTACAACTCTTATCCAATAAAGCTAAACCATATCATATTTAAAATAATATATCTCAACATATCATACTCATAAATATCAAATCAAAGCCTAAACCATTTATAACCAAATTAATATACCACCACATATAAACAACTCTATAATAAACCATCATACTCAATTAAAATATGCTGACAAATCCAACAATAAAACCATGATGTATGCAGGCATGCAAAATATGAAACATATTGCATAATGGTAGGTGTAGAACTTCTACCTTATATATTTAACATAAATAATTAATTAATTCACTAAAATTTATAAATTATAAAATCATCATTATGTCCCTCTAACCCACATTTTGAAAATTTACTGGTTTACCCTTCCTAACTATGTTTAACTAGACTATTTATGTCTTAGTTAAGTCATTTGGCAATTTATTAAATCAACTTTTCCATAAAAATTACTAAACTAACTAATTACTAAATTACCCCTTACTAATCTATGCTTAATAACCTTATAATATACACTAATCTTTACTTAATTAAAATTAGTCATTAACTAATCATTTCTAACCAGCAATTGGGCCTACCTTAGCTTAATTGAATCACTAGAGAATTGATTAGGTTTTTAGAGAGATAATAAGATTATTAATAACCTTAACTAAAGCTTAATTAAGTTAATCCAACACTAATCTGCATTAACTCATTTTTAGTCCAGCATTATAAAATTAATTTTCAGCATCTATTTCAATACTTGAATAAAATTCTGGTTCAAGGATTTAGCCCAAACAATATTCTGGTTCAAGGATTTAGCCCAAACAATATTCTGGTTCTTTGTTTTTTAAAAAAAATGGTTTAATTCCTATCGTTTTAGAACTAGCTAATTAGGCTAATTGGGTTTATCACCAACTCCCCCATCTAAAACAAACTTGACTCAGGTCTAAGACTCAAGTCCAGCCCATCAATATTCTGAGTTTTCAATCCTTCTCTGAGTTTGGGCCTGATCGACTTGAAACCAACCAATTCAGCCCAAGAAGCTATTAGATTCTACCTACATGGGCTAACATCCATTAAAATATAGGTTTGAATTAGAATTAATCAACTTACAAGTTAGTTTAAGCCTTTTTATAAACTATCTGATTCAATTCATCAGAATCAAATGGTTTGACAATTAATTTCAGATTCAAATTGCTACTCTACAATGGTTAAACCTAACCTTCTATTTGATTCAACCTAACAGGCCAAATCAATTTGATGCATGACTTTGGGCCAATTGATCTTAAATTGGTCCTTACTTAGTAACCCAGCCTATTCACCTATATTAAGAAACACCCATCTTTTTCTCATCTACCCGACACCTAATCCCAGAGAAGTCGGCAATGGTTGATTTTCCAAGCTTTCGACCAATGAAGAAAAGGAAAAACAATTGGCACCAGAGATCGATTGTTAATGCCTTCAGCCTCAACGGTAGTGAGCCAAGCCTCCGACCAACATGGAATTCTTGAACCCAATCCAATAGCCTTCAATGGTTGCCAAACTTCTCTGCCGCTCACTGACAATCTATGAATAGAAATGTCCATTCTCTTCCTACTCCATTCCTAAAATTCTAATTTACTACCTCGAAACACAATATAAAAGATAGAACAGAGGTCCACCATAGCTTACCTAGTAATTGTCTGGCCCACGTCAACGATAATTAGTGATGGTAATTAATCTAACGACCTTCAGAAACTCTTTCAGTGCCTCCAATTAATCCAATCCAAAGTCTTGCCAAAGAAATTAATGCAATTATCTTAGAATAGAGTTTTGGCACAAAGAAAGGATTTTATGTCTCTTTGAATCCTCTTTAATACCTATGTCTCTTTGAATCCTCTTTAATACCTTGCTACTGGCACCAATCCAAGCTCTGGTGAGGTCCAACAAGAATCAGAGAAAGAGAAGAGGAGAGGTGGAGATGGAGAAGAAGAAAATGAGGAGAAACTTGGTTCGGTGCTCAGGTATTTATAGATGATTAACTCTTGAAACCCTCTTTGATTTGAATGCCATTATTGTAATAAGTTAGTTAGGATTATTGTTCTAGAATTTTGCTAAGAATGGAAGATAAATTTGATGGAAAGAATAAGGTGTTTGTAATTAAATTAATCCAACACTAATCTGCATTAACTCATTTTTAATCCAACAATATAAAATTAATCTTCAGCATCTATTTCAATGCTTGAATAAAATTTTGGTTCAAGGATTTAGCCCAAACAATAGTCTGGTTCTTTGTTTTTTTTAAAAAAAATGGTTTAATTCCTATGGTTTTAGGCCTATCTAATTAGGCTAATTGGGTTTATCACCAACTCCCCCATCTAAAACAAACTTGACTCAGGTCTAAGGCTCAAGTCCAGCCCATCAATATTCTGGGTTTTGGATCCTTCTCTGAGTTTGGGCCTGATCTACTTGAATCCAACCAATTCAGCCCAAAAGCTATTAGATTCTACCTACATGAGCTAATCCATTAAAATATAGGTTTGAATTTGAATTAGCCAACTTACAAATTAGTTTAAGCCTTTTTACAAACTATCCATTTCAATTCATGAGAATCAAATGGTTCGACAATTAAATTTAGATTCAAATTGCTACTTTACAATGGTTAAACCTAACCTTCTATTTGATTCAATCTTACAAGCTAAATCAAATTGATACATGACTTTGAGCTAGTTGATCTTAAATTGGTTCATACTAAATAACCTGGGCCATTTACCTATATTAAGAAACACCCATCTTTTTCTCATCTATCCGACACCTACTCCTAGAGAAATCGATCATGGTTGATTTCCCAAGCTTTCAACCAATAAGGAAAGGGAAAAACAATTGAAACCAAAGATTAGCCATTGATGCCTCTAGCCTTTGCAATGGTGAGCCAGGCCTCCGACTAACAATCGAATTCTTGAACCCGATCCAGTGGCCTTCAATGGTTGCCAAACTTTCTTGCCACTCACTAACAATTTATGGATGAAAATGTCTATCCTCATCCTACCCTACAAGCGATTTCATTCATCCAATTCTGGATTCCATCTAAAATCCTAAAATTTTAATTTACTACCTCCAAAAATAATACGAAAGATAAAACAGAGGTTCACCATGGCTTACTGCTAGTTGTTTAGTCCATGTGTGATCAATGCTGGTAATTAATCTGATGACCTTCAGAAACTCTTCCACTGCCTTCAATTAATCCAATCCAAAGTCTTGCCAAAGAAATTAATGCAATTATCTTAGAACAGAGCTTTGGTATGAAAAAAGAATTTTATGGCTTGCCATTGTCGCCAATCTACTCTCTAGCGAGATTTAGTGAGGCCCAATAAAAATTAGAGAAAGAGAAAAGGAGAGGTGGAGACCAAGGATAAAAAAAAAAAAAACTTCAGCTATCAAGTATTTATAAATGATTAATTTTTAAATTTTTTTTTGATCGAAATATTATTATAGTAATAAATTAATTAAAATTATTATTTTAAAATTTTTGCTAAGAATGAAAGATGAATTTGAATGAAAAGATAAGATCTTTGTTGAAGATAGTTAAACCTATTCATACATACATACATACTCTCAATCGATCGGTTTTGAAACAGTTACATCTGAGACGGTTTGTATCCGATTGAACAGCCGACTCTTTTCTTTCTTTTCAATCGTGGCCCGGCTTTTCATGCTCCAAACTGAACGTGGGCGGCGTTCAAATTTGCATCGCACTCAATTATTGCGTCGAGCATCAACGGCGGCGCCCAACTGATTCAGATTCCCCCGGCTGTGACACGTAAAAAGCCCTGTCAAGCAATATCCGAATACCTATCCATAAAGTAGGGTCCGGTCATGAATATACGACATAACATCACACATCAACCCTCACGCGAAAAGACAGGCACACCCTCGCAATAATACGCCCTCTATAATCTTTATATATATATATATATATTGAAAACTTTTTTTTCGATAAAATTGAGGACATAAATACCTAATTAAGATCATGAAATAAACAGAGAAAAAATAAAAATAACTCGTTATTTGTTTTGATGGAAAAAAAATCGACGAATATAATCTAAAAAGATTGAAAGTTTCATTTGGACGAGGAGAAGAACGAAGGTGAAAAAAGTCTCGCCGTTATAAAAAGAAAGAAAATAAAAGGTGAGGACTGCGCGCCCCCTCCAATAATTCTGTACGGATTTCATTCTCATCTTAAACGAGCTGGAAAGCTGTTTGATGTCCGTTCGAGCCGTGTTAGGGAAAATTAGCGGCACACGCTATCAAGGGAAGATCGCTTGCTTCGACTGCCAAGAACACGGAACACCGTTATCGGTGCCAGGTTCCTTGTTCGTGCTTTCCTCTGACATGGCCCAACGAGTTCGGCGCCTTTTAATTGAGTCTGGCGCTTCAGGCCAGCCCATGCCGCGTTCCAATTTTCCCCGTTAAAAATTCCTCGTACGAAAGAAGGGTTCAAGTCAGCGCCGGCGACCTCCAACCCTGACCGGCATTCAAAGCGAGCGGGCGAGCCGACGCGAGAACGGAAGCAGAGAGAGAGAGAGAGAGAGGCGAGAAGGAGTCCAACGCTTCCTCGTTCCTGTTTCTCTCCGCGTTCGACCCGAGCCATTCCCTCCTCCTCCCTTTTCCCTTCGTTTCCTTACCAAAGAAACCTTTGCCCCCCTCTCTCTTTCCTTCGATTTCTTGTCCTTCTCTGTTGTCTTTTAATTCTTCCTCTTTTCCTAGCGTATTTTCTTGGGTTCCATCAAGAATTGCGATTTGGAGTCAAAGATCGATCGGGATCGGACGGCCTAGCCGGTTCTTAAGACAGGCGAGATGGATTTGTTCCGCAGGGCGAGGGTGGTCCGGCTTCGGAGCCACCATGACAAATATTTGATCGCGGAAGAGGACGAGGAGCGCGTGTGCCAGGACCGCAACGGGGCGTCCCGCAACGCCCGGTGGACGGTGGAGATCGTGGACGGGCCCTCCCTGGTGCTGCGCCTCAAGAGCTGCTACGGCCGCTACCTCACCGCCACCAACGAGCCCTTCCTCCTTGGCGTCACCGGCCGCAAGGTCCTCCAGACCGTGCCCCCCCGCCTGGACTCCTCCGTCGAGTGGGAGCCTGTTCGCGACGGCGTCCAGGTCAAGCTCAAGACCCGCTACGGCCACTTCCTCCGCGCCAACGGCGGCGTCCCGCCGTGGCGCAACTCCGTCACCCATGACATCCCCCACCGCACCGCCACCCAGGATTGGATTCTGTGGGACCTCGATGTCATCGACATCATCCCTAGCCCCTCCTCTCCCTCTCCGTCCACGTCGCATCTGCCAGCCGAGCACGTCGAAGCTTCCGATTCCTCCAAGCCGGCCGACGTGTCCCCGAAACCGACCAAAATTGAGGTCTGTTGTCTTTCTCGTTTTCTTTTCGCTTTCTGTTTTTTATTTTCATATTTTGAAATCGCGTCCGTCTTAATTGTCATCGAATTGGAATTCTTTCATGCCGTTTTGAATGGTATTCGGTCTTGAATTTGCATTTGTTCTCTCTGTTTTTTGGTCTCCTCAATTGTTCCTTATATTGGTTGAATTCGCATTCTGCGATGCTGCTTTAGTCTTAGTTGGAATTGTCCATTTTCTTTTTCTCTTTCAGGGCACGGCATCGACATGGAAATTTATTGAATTCCTTTGTTTTCTTTTTATTATTATTATTTTTAGAGTTATGTTAGATAGGTGCTAGTCATCCAGTTTTAAATATTAAATGTGCTTTATTGGTATTCTCATCAATTTTTATCATGAATTTTCTTGCGTTTGAAGTCAATATATATAGATAATTTTTGAATGCTCCTGTGCTGGCAGTCATCATCTTCTTTCTCTCGGTCGCCTCACAAAGTGGAGGGTCGGACTATTCATTATACTGTTGCAGACGATGATGGCAACTTAGATGAGAGTTTAAAGAAGTCTTCCTTCGTTTTCAATGGGCTGAGCGTGGAGGAGTTGACCCACAAATTGGAGGAGGAAACAAATCTCAGTGATATAATTGTGTGTTACCGAAATCCAGTGAATGGCAAGCTCTGCCCCCTTCATCTGACACTTCCACCTAACAACATGATGATGCACGTTGTGGTAGTCCAGGAATCGTCAAAAGGCAAGTCCAGTCCTACTTGATTTGGTCATTGCTGCTTATGAGCTTCTTGAGATTGTTAAAATTGGGTTGCACATGCTTGTTATAAACTCATGAATCCTTTATTTCTTAACATAACTATAAACATAAGCTTGGGTTAGAAGCTCCATATTCTTGTATGATTTTTTGCCTCTTAATCAAAAATTTTGTTAACTTCCAAAACATAGGAATCTCTCTGCTTCACATGCGACACTGAATTTCAGATGTTCCTTTCTTATTTATTTCACCATCTTTGGCAGAATATGATTGAATTCAATAATTATGAGATAAAAGCTTATATATCTTAGCTTTTAATTAGCACATTTGATCATTTACATTGATGTTGCTGTCTGCCTGATTAGATACAGATTTCAAGTAAAATCTGCAACCTTTATTTCCACATAGCTTATAGAGTAAGCAGAATTGTAATTATGCTCATCTTGAGCATGGCTAAACTGATGTTGAAGTCGAGCTGTTCATGATAAACTTTCTAAGAACTTGAGGTCTTTGATTTTACATGCAGCTAACTCGATCTTTAGATCTTAATTTAGCAGCTGAAATGTTTTGAATGCTAAGCGCTTAAATCATTAGATTAATATCCCCCTTACCCTCCCCACCTCTTTTTTTTTTTTTCTTTTCCCTCCTCTAAGAGAACATTAGATTGATATCTTGTGGACATATTTTCGAATCATGGATGATACAGACACATATATGTAATCTCTGAGGTTTCTGAGCTTCACATGACTGAGCTAAGCAATTCTCAAGCTCAACTCTATTGCTAATGGATCAATCTCTTTTTGAGCCAATTATTGAGGCTACAAGAGTTGCTCAATCATTTGACATCCAAAGGTTACGATTGAATTAAGTGGATAAGTATTGAGCTATACCCTTACCACAATTTTATGATTGTTCTTATCCTTCTATCTGGAAGGACGATGCTATATGAAGCATATGGGCCAGAATAATACTAAGTTTGGAAATAGCAGATAATGATGGTAGAAAGGAAGATTCTCAACTGTGTGACTGTTCTCAACTGTGTGACTGTGCCTTTCTCCTTACCAACTCCATTTTTTATTTGGGCTGCTCTTTTATCATAAGATGTTTTCCTATTTCTGTTTCCTGTGGGGAACTCTAATGTATTATAAGAAAGCATTCATTAGGGTTTTTTTTGCTCATTGTTTGATTAGTTTGTGGTCCTCTGCTTAACTCCTCTAAGGTGCTCCCTTATCTTCAATCTTGGAGGGATATTAGAAGAACGGAAGGCTTTTTGATTGTTCTGTACTTGGGCCTATATTATGAGTAAATGTTCTAGATATTTGCAAAAGCCAATATTTGGAGGCCATTAACTAGCAGTGTTTTACGATACATGAAGTATGGGGGATGTTTTGCCATAAGGCCTCTGTTTTAAGTAGTGACATTAATAGAGAACTAGGAGCCTTTTCTTTCAGCATTATGTATAATTTAGAAGCATGTGAAACTGCTGGCTATGATCACTTAAGAAAGTCTGACAAGGAAACAAGGCCTAACAACACCCAAGTTTCAAATAAGTGAGCCAAGGAAGGTAGATATCTGCACTTATAGATGACAGTAATATACAGTTATGTGAAAGGGAAAATTGGCAAGAACTGTAAAAGGCATGTCATTGGTTAGTCCTTAGCCTGACAATATATAACACTATGCACATGATATGAGCACCATGGTGTCAGGCAAACTGCTATACAAGGATAGAGGCAATGAGTTTATACATCCACACTATAACAATTCTAGCAATGCATTGAAAACTGCTAGAGGCAAACTGCTACATACACCCAATAGAGTATAACTCCAATTAGGGAAATCTGGTGGGACAATAAAATGGGATCACAAGAGAAGACCTTGTTGGTCATTTCATAGGATCTGAGATTTGTACCATTGTATGGACAGATGTCAAAGTAAGCTCATAAAGATGGCCCTGGCAGGTGGAATAATTTTTTGTGGGGTTCAGCAAAGATTATTAGGGGCAACCCCCATGTGGTCAGCAATAGTTTTGCTTAGATGGCATGTTTATCATGTCTTTCTTTCTTGCTGATAAATTTCTTGCATTTTCATTTAGAACCTCGTGTGGTTTCAATTCTTATATGGAATTGTGACTACTTTTGTTGATGAAGCTCCTCTTTTTAGGAAACTTGACCAATGATACTGCCTGGCATGACTTACTGAGCCAACCTGGTTGCTCAACCCTAAATTGACAAAATGTGCTTTTTTTTCTCCACCTTTTTTTTCTGCATACTCCAAACAGGAGTTTTCTGCTAGATGCGGAGAGACTATGAAAAGAAGAAGAGGTTGGTAAACGACCAAAGCAATCTGATTATAATTCAATTCGTGACGATCAGAAGTAAAGTTCATATTCTTCGGTCATTGATAAACAGTTTGTTGGACAATACTCGACACAATTACCACAAAATATACAGACCCCAAAATCAATACTATAATTAAGCAATTGTTTCTTTTTAATATCTCTTTCAAATTTTCAATCAACAACAGGTAAATCTAGCATGCCAGAGAGAGAAGAACCCATCCTAGAGAGGAAGAGCGAACCTAACCAATCATTAGATGACCCCAAACATGAGCAGCAATCAATCTCAATGAAAATGCCTGTGCCTTTCTGATTGTTTATTGTTCATTTAGATGTGCAATGAGCATTTGTTATCATGAACATATTTATGTTAATATCCATGCTTGCATGAGGGGACTGATTGATTAGTTATAAGTTGAGGCTGGCAAATTCATTAAGATCTGTATTCTATTGACAACCAGACTAGACCTGGTTACAGAACTTTCACACAAAATCACAAATAGCCTCTTAAAACGATTTATATGTTATGTTGAGTAACAGATGAAATACTCTTTGTAAATTTGGTCACTAGACTCTAATTGAATGGTTGCTGTTTGCATTTGTTTTAGCTGACTAATTGGGTTCAATTGCTGCATTTTTTCTTTCCTAATTATCTAATGCTCAGAGGTTAATTTGTATTTTGAGGTTTCATTTCTATTAATATTTCTTAATAGACTTACTTTTGTCCTTTTCAGTGGCAAAGACTTTGCCTTGGCCAATTGCTGAATGAAGTTATCTGTTCGAAATCATATCCAGTGGCTCTGTACATTCTGCTATTACATTCGCACACAGGCACATGCTTAAAACTATTTTCAGCCATTCTTCTCAAGATGGCATGGATCTCAATCACAGTTTATTCTCCTTTGCTGTTGATTATCTGCTCCAACATGATACTGGCAAAGATCTCTTTCAAATATGTTGGAAGTTTTGTTGGATTAGTCTATCAATATTTTTTAAGGATGATTTTCTCTTTGCTGTTCCATACTAGATCAAATCTCACTACATAGACCAAAACAAACTGCATGTGTACTAAAGTTTTGATTTGTACTTATATGTGAAAGGTCTCATGTTTTGATAGTAGGGATTTATTTATCTTTGCCATTGATGCATTTGTCGCACAAACTTCTCTGGTGAAAGTTTGGAAGAGCTTATGGATTGGATTTTGGAAAATTAAGGACTCTGAACTGTGGGAGGTGCTAAGATGAAGGCTTCTGTGGTTCACATTGTTTATGCTCTTTGCTGTGCATCTTTGGTGATTTGGTTTTACGTCCCCATTCTTTTATAAAATTGTCCTGGAGACCACTTCTACAATTAGCCATGATATTCCGTGCAAATCCCTTCAATATTAAGGCTTTCTGGGCCTGCTATATATCATTGGCGATTTATCTTCTAATGTTGACCAGTTGGTTCTTGTGTGTGAACTGTAAAGCTGCGGCATCCTTTCTTCTTATCTTCCACATTATATTTTGGGCAAAGTTAAACAATTACGTAATAGTTTGTTGAAAAGGTTTACATGGCAGTAATTGGTCATATTACGACTGAGATTAGTGAAACTTCTCTTCGGGGCAGGTTTGAAAAACACAGGACATGGGGTTATTTATATCAGACTGTACATATTTTGGGTTACAACTGGCGTAAGAATAGAGGGCACTAACTGGTTAAGTTGATATAGTTATTGGATAGAAACAATCACACTTTGCCAAAAGACACACACACACACACAAAAAAAAGCCTAACAATGCATTTATTTTATATTTTCAATTCAGGATTAACTTGGGTGTTACTTAGATAGGAGATGTTCGAGCGTTCAGGAATACTTATTTTATATTTTCAGATATTTTTATAATTGACTGTCAACTTGATTTATATTCAATCTGCTCTTTGTTATCTATATTTATTCTATTATATAGTATAAACTTGTTCAAATTAATGTTTTAATGAGGCATCTGTCATTCCTGATTTTTTATCACATTTACAAGATAGTCAAAATGTATGTTGATTTGCAAAGTTTCAAATTATTGCGCTTTTTTTTTTTTTTTGATTGGATCTAAAAATTGTTACCATATTATTGGAAATCTAAATTTATTTTTCATTATTTTTTTGTTATTCAAATAAATTTAATATTTAATTTTAAAAATAATTATATGTATTATTTTTATAATATTTTAATCTTTTCTTTGTGATCTCATGCACTAGAAAATGTTCTCGATCCTGCAATAAATTTTTGACATTAAAATTAAGATTTTAAATTTTATAAGATGTCACATTTCGTCCTAATTCTTAATCCGTTTGGATTTAAGGATTGATTTTTTTCTTTCATCTCTGCCCTCATAATTTTATTTTCATAAAAAATTTCTAATCTTCATTCTTTTAATAATAAAAAAATTAAATTAAAAAAATCATTCAGATTAATAGATCATATAAAAAATAATAATAAAACAGTGATACTAGAAATCGTAAATATCATTTGAGGTATATTAAAAAAATTAAATATATAAAAATAATTTTATTTTATGATGAAAATAATCAAGTTTAAGAATGACGGCCTTTTCCCAAATCTGAATTATAGATTTTTTTTTAAAAAATATTCCTCTATCTTGGTTCCTATTCCCATTCCAGACTTTCTGTGGAGATCGAGTATTTTATCCCGTGATGCAGTGACTGAGGCAGGGACGATGGTAGCGGTGGTGATTCCTTCCGTCTCGGTCTTCCACGGAACGTCATGACTTCACAACCTGATTAAAATAAAGTGTAGACTCACGTGCGGACTTTCACGTGAAGCGCTCGTGCAAGGTTCGTAACCTGCCGTTTGTAACTGCACGCCACCCGCCCCTCCCGAGTTGCTATCCTTTCCCGCGTTTCCTCCCATTTGCCCCCTCCATCCCTCCCCAGTCGATCCGGTCACCGTCATCTCCCATGTCTCCTCACCGCCTCTATTCACCGGCGAACCTTCCTGCCCGCTCTGCTCCATGTTCCGCTCACCGCCCTCCACCTTCCCCTTCTCTTCCTCATGTGGGTGTGGTCATCCCTCCTTCCAGATCCGCTGCTCTTACCCCGCGCCCTCATCCCCATCCCCTCCTTCCCTTTACTCGTTCTCGACGACGTCCCAAACTCCCTTGTTCTCTCCTCTTCTCATTGCCTTTCTCTCCCCGCCGCTCCCATTGTTCTCTTAGGCTCTCCTTCCCGCCTCTCCCCGGACACTTGCTCCAATCTCGCCTCCCTCCACCCCTGCACCCCCGCTGCCGCCGCCTGAGTCAACTCGCACGGTGGTGGCGCCACCTTCTTCTCTCTACTTCCTTCATCCATTTCTCTTCCTTCTCTTACTCTAACCCGTTTTCTTGGCTTCTTTCTACCCCTTTTGGTCAAGAATTCGGAACTTGGAGCCCAAGGCAGTTCCATCTTAAACGAAATGGATCTGTTCCACGGAGCAAGGCTGGTCTGGCTCCGGAGCCACCTCGACAAGTTCCTGATGGCGGAGGACGACCTGGAGAACGTGTGCCAGGACCGCCGAGGCGACTCCTACAGCGCCTGGTGGACGGTGGAGCTCGTGGAAGGGTCTCACTCCTTGCTGCGCCTCAAGAGCTGCTACGGCCGCTATCTCACCGCCTCCAACGATACCTTCTTTCTCGGCGTTGCCGGCCGCAAGGTCCTCCAGACCGCGGCTATTCGTCTCGACTCGTCCGTCGAGTGGGAGCCCATCCGCGAGGGCTTCCAGGTCATGCTCAAGACCCATGATGGCCGCTTCCTCCGTGCCAACGGCGGCCTTCCGCCGTTGCGCAACTCAGTCACCCATTACACACCTCATTGCTCCATCACCCCCACCTGGTTACTGTGGGACGTCCACATAACGCTCCCCCTGCTCTCCACCGCTCCCTTCGTTGCACTGCTGCAGCCTGGCACGGCTTCCCTATCATCCTTGCCCTCTAATGTATCCGAAATATCCCCAAGACTATCCAATATTGAGGTATTATAATTTTTATTATTCTTAATCATTCTTTCTATTGCATTTAAAATTCTATTTTAACATTTTTATTTTCTTAGACTTATATTCTATCACGATGTTTTGAATTGTGATGGTTCTTGAATTTGCATTGCTTGTCCTATTTTCTCACCCTAATTATTCTTAAATTAGCATTGATCGAGTTATTTTAATTACAATTATAGATTTGTACTTGAATTGACATCATTCAAAATTCCATCATTTATTTTATTCTTTAAAATATCCGCTTAATGCTTCCTTTGCCCTCCACCTCTTCCTTCATCGTGTCGGATCCACCACTGCAGCCTGACAGGACTTTCTTATCGTCCTTGCCCTCTGATATGTCCGAAGTGTCCCTGAGACTGTCCGATATTGAGGTATTGTAATTTTTATTATTCTTAGTTATTTTTCATATTGCATTCAAAATTCTATTTTAACATCTTTATTTCCTTGGATTTGTATTCTGTCACGATGTTTTGAATTGTAATCGTTCTTGAATTTGCATTGCTTGTCCTATTTTCTCACCCTAATTATTCTTTAATTGGCATTAATCGAGCTATTTTAATCGCAATTATAGATTTGTACTTGAATTGACATCATTCAAAATTTCATCATGTGATTTATTTTATTCTTTAGAATGTCCGCTTAACGCTGCCCTCGCCCTCCACCTCTTCCTTCATCGTGTCGGATCCGCCGCTGCAGCCTGACAAGGCTTTCCCATCGTCCTTGCCCTCCGATGTGTCTGAGGTATCCCTAAGACTGTCCGATATTGAGGTATTGTAATTTTCATTATTCTTAGTCATTCTTCATATTGCATTCAAAATTCTATTTTAACATCTTTATTTCCTTGGATTTGCATTCTGTTACAATGTTTTGAATTGTAATCGTTCTTGAACTTGCATTACTTGTCCTATTTTCTCACCCTAATTGTTCTTGAATTGGCATTGATCGAGCTGTTTTAATTGCAATTATAGATTTGTAGTTGAATTAATATCATTCAAAATTCCATCATGTGATTTATTTTATTCTTTAGAATGTCCGCTTAACACTCCCCTCGCCCTCCACCTCTCCTTTCATCGTGTCGGATCCGCCGCTGCAGCCTGACAGGGCTTCCCTATCATCCTTGCCCTCCGATGTATCTGAGGTATCCCTGAGACTATCCGATATTAAGGTATTGTAATTTTCATTATTCTTAGTCGTTCTCTATATTGCATTCAAAATTCTGTTTTAACATCTTTATTTTCTTGGATTTGTATTCTGTCATGGTGTTTTGAATTGTGATCGTTCTTGAATTTGCATTGCTTGTCCTATTTTCTCACCCTAATTGTTTTTGAATTGGCATTGATCGGGCTGTTTTAATCATAATTGTAGATTTGTACTTGAATTAATATCATTCAAAATTCCATCATGTGATTTATTTTATTCTTTAGAATGTTCGCTTAACGATCCCCTCGCCCTCCACCTCTCCCTTCATCGTGTCGGATCCGCCACTGCAGCCTGACAGGGCTTCTCTATCATCCTTGCCCTCCAATGTATCTGAGGTATCCCTGAGACTGTCCGATATTAAGGTATTATAATTTTCATTATTTTTAGTCGTTCTTCATATTGCATTCAAAATTCTGTTTTAATATCTTTATTTTCTTGGATTTGTATTCTGTCACGGTGTTTTGAATTATAATCGTTCTTGAATTTGCATTGCTTATCCTATTTTCTCACCCTAATTGTTCTTGAATTGGCATTTATCGAACTGTTTTAATCGTAATTGTAGATTTGTACTTGAATTAATATCATTCAAAATTTCATCATGTGATTTATTTTATTCTTTAGAATGTCCGCTTAACGATCCCCTCGCCCTCCACCTCTCCCTTCATCGTATCGGATC